>CATIWR010065736.1:0-168215 GCA_949677035.1 Omphalea diandra | reverse complement strand
TCCATTAATTTGGTTATGAGCTGTACTTTTTCCTTGTTCTTCTCATTGAAAGCCTCAAGGGCTTCTTTGTATTCTTTCTCCTGTGACAAAAACAAAAATCCAAAATTCAGTGGTCCTTGCCTCTATTTGCCATACCAATATCACAATAGAACAATGAATTATTTTGGCCTGTAATACATACATAATAAAATTTATGGGGCATCATGATTTTGGCTTGTGTGAGAATTTAATTTACCTTCTTCTGCACACTATGCCCTAGTGGCTTCAATTCTTTGTTCACTGTATCAATCTTCTTTCTGACCACAGCAACTTCTTTCCTCGTGGGATCTGCCAATGTTTCAAGTTCCTGATAAATTCATAATTTAGTTAGAAAACCAGAAAAAAAAAATATGGGTTTTGGGCTCTAAACTACAACCTTGCAAAATATTTAAACAAATAACAAATATACATAAAACCCTAAAGTAAGTGCCTGCCAATTTTGACAGGCACTGGCGGAGTTTTGAGGAATACAATTGTGTCTACCTTCTCTTTTCTTTTATTAACCCCCTTCTAATATTCTAACTTGAACTTCTTTGCTTCATAGACTTTCTATGGTTCAAATTCATGTCCTATCATCTTCAAATCATAAATCATATCCACAGTATAAAACAGCCCAAGATAAAAAAAAATAAAAATTTGAACTTTGCCCTAAATCTTTAACAGAACAAAATCTAACAAAATAAAAGAAAAAGAAAAATACTCAATCAAAACCAAGAAAAAACTAGTACAAACATATATACCTCACGAATCATGGCCAAACGTCTGGTCTCTTCCTCAACGCGACCCAACTGAGCTTGAACTTTGTCTCTGACCTCCATTTTCCTCCTCTCAATCTCTTCTTCTTTAGCTCTAAAGGTGGAAAGGGCAGACCTTGACATTTCTTCATCTTCTTTAGACATTTGGCTGCTAAAGCTAAGACTTCCTGAGTTTTGAACCATTAACTGGTTCTGTTGCTGTGGTTGCTGCTGCTCCATTGTCTGCATCATCCTCTTCTCTAACCCTTCTAACAAACCCTTCTTGTTTCTTCAATTCCTCTCTTTATTTTCTCTCTCTCTTTTTCTTGCTTTTTTTCTTTGATGGGTATGATGGGGCTGCCCTATTTACTTTCCTTCCTTTCTTTTCTCTCTTTTATTTCTTTTTCATATGGCAAATACTTGTAAACAAGAAGACTGGCTGGCTGGCTTTAAAAAAGTTTGAGAAAGGGCCAACACACCTTAGCTTAGCTTCTCTCCTCTTCCCTTCATTTTATTTTATAATAAAACCCAAATTCAAGGGTAATTAATTCTAATCTAATCTTATATTTAACAAGTGGGTTATAACTTTCACTCTTTTTATTTATTTATTTATTTTAGTTTTGTAAGTTTTTAGAAGTATTTCTTTATTTTTTTTATGATTCTCAATCAACCAATTATTGACTGAGTCATTTCACATAAAAGATATTGGAAACAAAAAAGACTGAAGAAACTAATTAATTTGGGCTTCATTGGCAATATCATGTACGAAAAATGAAATTGTTATCAATAACTAGTAAAAGAAAAAGAATGAAATTATTATTATCGTAAAAACAAAGAGAAATAAATAATAAAGCAGGGGATGAAATGACCCACTGCCAAAACCACTGATAAAAGATAGGCCTTGGTTCTCAACTTTATTACTGAAAATTTTGAAACCTGAATCACACCAATTGTAAATGAACCCCACATACATGTACATCATGACCAATGCCCTTCAGATTTCAAAATTTCCCATTCGAGTTCAGGATATGGAGTTTTTGAAACAACTATTATTCAAGTTCAGCAATAAAAACAACTATTGTTAGCTATTTATGCTTTCTTTGTTTCCCTTTTCAGAAATTACTTTGATACACTTGTTATTTATTTGCATGAGGCTATACATATACTACTTATGAATAATTCATGGGTATAGAATGTTTCTTTTTTTTTCTTCCATTAATGCATATAAAACAATATTGTATTTCTTGTGCAAATTTTAGTAAAATTACTATGCAATTATATTAAATCATAAAAATTAAAATTAAAATTAAAAAATTATTTTAAAACCATCCTTTCTGTTGAATAAATTTGTTTTATTTTATTTTATTTTTTGAGCAGAATTTTTTATTTAATATATTGAAACACACAATTACAGAAACTTCACCACTTATATTAAATTTAAAATTCATGTAGATGAGCACATGGAAACATTTAAAACAAAATCCGATAACAAGTTAATGCTAAAGATAAAAGTATCATATCATGAATAAAATACTGAACATCCTCCAAAAAAAATTATTAATTTTCATTCTTTAATATTTTAGAAAATATGACGTGATGAAATTTGTGGTTGTAAAAACAGTATGATATTCAATGTATATTAGGATTTTCTGCTATACCTTTTTTTTTTTTTTTGTGTATGTTTTGTTTCTTATCAATATTTCATTTTTTTGATGAGATGTCATAATCAATATTAATTATGTTTGTTACAAGTTGACTATCCTTATTTGTTAAATTCTAAAATAAATAGTGTCATTTTGTTAGATGGAATGGAATTCACACATAAAATAATGTCATTATCAAAATTATAGTAAAGGGTTGCATCAAAAAAAAAAAAGAAAGAAAGTATAAGTATACAAATAGGGATGAGGTTTATTCCATAATTTTCACTTTCACATATTATTCATACATTAATATTAAAGAAGATTTACATAAAAATATAACTATAATTTTAAAGTTGAGTTAACCTATCCTTATTAATACTGTTGATAATTGATTTTATATTTGTACTTTAAATTATAGGATTATTTTTTATAAGTATCAAATAATCATCTCTAACTGACAATAATTTTTATTATTTAAAAAAACTTAAGCTGCAAGAATGGAATATCTTTCATTATTATTGTTGTTATTATTTGAGATTGGAAAGTCTCACCAACCCAAAAACAATGCTGTGATAGAAACTTTACCCAAGAACATGCATACGAAAGTCCCTCCCTCTTATATTCCCCTTTTGATAACGAAAATATACACATCTTTAACTTACAAATTTCTTTTTTTTTTTTTTAGGTAGTGACATTTTGCTATGATAAGTTTTCTGAATGAAAGAAGAATTTTTCTAATATGACAGAAAATCATATTGTCAGAAAAAAGTATAAAATCTATTATATTTTTTTTTCCAATTTAAAAGAGCATTTATTTAAATCAACATAAAACAAAAAGAGAGTATCTGTTTTGTTTTTTAAATTCATCAGACATTTGAGCAGCTAATGTTTGAAATTTATACTAAAATCAAACAAAAGCTAAAAAGAGAAATAAGATTATACATTGTGCAAATTTTTTTTATATTTTATAAATTTATCAGTGGATAATTCTTTGTCTCTTTTTTTTTTTTTTTCTTTCTAGCAACCCTTGTTTCACTTACAGAGTTTAAGTTAAATTAATGTAAAAATTAAACTACTCTACTAATTATCATTGATTTAATGTTACGTAAATCTTAAATTTTCTAATATAATTTAATATATATATATATATATATATATATATATATATATATATATATATATATAGAGTATGCATTTAATAAATGAGCTTCCCATGCTTGAAGACAAATTATACGGTGCTTAAAAAAAACGTTAGATGTGAAGTGGACAGGAAGGGTCACCTTACACATAACTCCCACCAATCAAATTACAAGGCGTACGAGCAAAGGCAAACCAGCAGAAACGGCAGCTTGGCTCAAATATCCTCTTTCCACTGTACATCTCTAAAGACCCTTCAAAGCAATAGCCTGCCCTTTTTCTATCTTTTATATATTTATTTTCTTTACTTTACCATTGGGTTTTTCTTTTTTCCTTTCCAAAAGAAAATATATACAAAATATAGTCATAATCAATAATACAAGGAAATTAACGACTGTCAAGTCATGTGTTAATATAAAGTTAATTAGTAAATATTCATTAAACTAAGATAACAAATGTTGAGTCAAGTGTTAAACGAGTTTAATTTTATATAAAATTAATTTTTTAATGGTAATTAGGAGAGAAGAAACTCAAAATTAAGATATAATTTAAGTCGAAATATACACCTATCATTAACCTTAACTTGTAAGTGTTAAAATTATTTTTTAAATAGTTTTATTTTATTATTAAATTAAATAATGAATATTGAATCAAATATTAAGAGTTTTATCTTCTATAAAATTAATATATAAATATTGAATCAAATATTAAGAGTCTTATCTTCTAGAAAATTAATATATAAAATTGACTTGTAAATAGTCTTATTTTATCGCTAAATTAAGATGCTACTTGAGTCAATATATAACAATACCGCTAGTTAGTGGCTTTCTTTGTCGGTATGCGCGTCAATTTCAGAATTTGACAAGTTCAAAAATATTTATTTAATAAAGGAAAGAAAATTAACTGTAAATTAAAGTCAAGGGTCATGATCATGAGATCAAATATCAATCCTGGGGATGGGCCTCGGAATCTCATGGTGGGCTCATCCGACGGTGAGCGATCAAATGAAGCAGTAAGTGGGGGGCTAGCTACAATACTGACTTGTTTATATATTTTATATCAAATTATTGAAAAAAAAAATTAAATTGACAAAAGATGGCAACTAAAATAGTAAACAAAAAACATGCAATATTGCATTCATTTAATATATTTCTGTTTTTCTAGGAGATCAATTTATGCATACACGTTTACATAATTCTTGAATTAATAATTGGGTAATGGGCTGACTATCCAAATTTCCAAACCTCGAAAACTTTGCTCCTTAATACAAATTTCAAGCAAACTAAACATCAGGCGAATTAGTTTATTTGTCTGGCTAAATAAGAACAACATCACTGTCTGGTGTCTTTTTTCATTTTCTTGAGAATCTTGTAATGGCAGTTACATATATATATATATACACCCAACCCAACTATATATTGGAATCTTGGCTTGCAGACCTTTATGATTGGCTTTTAGTGAAATATTATTATGTGGTGACTGATAAATGCATAATTTATGTTTAGGGTTGAATTTTTAAACGTAATTGATTAATTTAAGTGGTAATAGAGAGTGGAATGGCCTTTTCAGGTTGGCTTCCAGTAAGTAATTGCAACTAATTACCACTAATATGGGATTTGTTTAGACTTTTTGACAGCTAACACAGATTAGGATGGTTTAATTCTGATCGGGTTTGTGACACCTCACTTTGTCTTTTATTTTCTCTATTTTTATATTTTAACTTAATTTGTAGAAGATAAAATCAACGGGAAAAATATATAAATAAATATGAAACTTAATTATTAATGAGCTTTTGAGTTCAGTGATGTTGAAATTAGTATTAATGCTACAGAATTTTGAATTTAAATCTCATTGAAGCTAAATTAACTGAGAAAAAAAATAATCAATTATATCTATTTAAGTAATTCAAACCTAAGAAAAGAAACAGTAGTGGGAAAACATCTCGATTTGAAATCTCATGTAGAAAGCTAACTAGTGGAAAAGCAAAATGTTATGTATAAATTTCATGATACCTTCTTTTTTTTTTTTTTATTGGTTTCCAACTTTTGGTTTGATAACTAATATTATTATTATTTAATGTTTCCTAACCTTTTTGTTAAGTTTGTAAAGAAAAAGGGTTAGTTGGACTAATAATATGGGATGTAATGCACGTAATCTAGTTTACCACCAGGCCCTTCTGTCTGGGGGCCAACGGTTTTGATCTTATGAGGGTCTAATAGTTCTTCTTATGTTTTCCTGTACCTCTAGCTTGAATAATTAAAAAAAAAAAAAATTTATAACAATTCTGAAGATGTTTTTAATTAATTTATCCAAAAAGAATTAAAATTTTGGAGGATTTCATTTACTTGTTTTGATATAAGTTTTTTTTACAATTTTGTATTTGAAGCCAAATTAAATTGTAAATCAAAATTCCACAAGTCTTTGTTGTCCTTGTGACGTCAAGACCCAGAGAGTATTATAAGGTGTGAGTTTGGTTCCTGTAATGTAGCTTGACCTGTCACTATAACCATGATGTTTTTTTTTTTTTTTTTTTGGTGCTTAATTATTATCAACAAGATTAGGGTCATCCTTTGAAGGGTAACATGTACACACAAATCAAAAAGAGGAAAACTTAATACAAAGTCTTTGATTGCTAAAATCACCTCATCCTTTACTTTAAAAATATTTATAAAATGAAATATTTTTTTTATAAAAAAATTCAAGTCCTCAAACTAAAATTATGATGCTAATATTAACTAATTAACTTGTAAATAACCTAATTAAAAATGTAATGCTTTCAATGATGTATGTTACCTTAAGTAGTAAAATAATGTACTCTACTTTATTTTTTCAAAATTGATTTTATCAAAATGCTATGAAAAATAATTTTTTTTGATAAATTTCGTCTTTGCAAATATTGTATGAATGTCAAATATTGTCATCCTTATGCAGTGTATTGCTTTTTAGAAGAAAGAAATTGATGAAGATAATTCCACTTGGACTGACTTAAAAAAAGAATAATTTTTTACCAAATTTAAAAAAGAGAGAGAGAGAGAGAGAGAGAGATGCTTCCCAGTGTTGCACTTGTAAATCTGAATCTGTCCCTCACAATACTGTGATACGAATGACAATGGCAAGATATGATTGCGTTAATGTCAGATGTTTTGGAGTTTCCCTTTCAAATTTTCCCATCATGTGAGCAACTGAAAGATTACAGCTGGTCCCTTGCATTTCCTTCTGCACTGTAAATTGGTGATGGCCCAAAACCAAGCACGAAAAATGAGGGTATTGTAAATATGGAGTTGTCCATTTTGGGCTAGAATTGGGTCATTAATTTTATATGGATATGGGTATTTTGATTACACAGTCTCATGAAAAATGTCAAAAGCCCAATAACTCAGACAGATTTTGCATTATATAATCCATATTATAGTGCAATAATATTATTTGAATTTAAAGTCTTCCTCTTCTTGCCTACTTAAATTAAATTATTGAACCATCTATCCCTCTTTTTTGATAGACTTTCAATCAATTACAAGGAAAAAAATCAAATTAATGGGGAACCTCTTTCAGTAACCATCACAGTTGTTATTGAAGTTGAAGTTGAAGAACCTTTTAAAATAATTTCTGAATGCAAAGTTGAAGGCTTGAATAAGAAAATAATAGATGACATTGGTTGTGTTACCTTAAAATTTATTGCCTAATCCGATAAATCTCATTCGTTAAATTTCACTAACTAAGTGATCGGCTGGCATGTAGAAATGGTGGCAATAATATTAAGTGTGCTATTAAATTTTGCAATGAAGTCATACTTTATGCTTCGAAATAGAATATTGGTTATCCTATCCTTCCTCTTCAAGATTGGAATAGAGGTTTCATAATTATCAAACCTTTGTTGTCTGTGGCAGTAAAATATAAGAAAAAAAGATAAATAATTGAGAAAAAAAATGGTAAATGAGGGAAATGACTATTTTAAGGAAAAATAAGATAAGGTTCTGAATTTATTTTTTAAATTAAACAAGAATTTTCACTCTCCACTATTAATGTGTGAATGAGGCTACTTTAGAAAGTCCAAGTAGGATTAAATCAGCTTATATCGTAGAAAATGACTAAAACAGTTAATTCAAACTTAATTGAGTCTTTTGAAAAATGTTAGGGGGTTAAAATTTCTATATTGAAATTCTTTTAGTATCATTATGATTTGAAAATTCCTTTTTTTAATTTTTAAAAACAAATATTAAAAATAATTCCAAAATATTTTTATATTTATCAATATATATTTTAAAATACAAATTATAAAATTTGATTTTAATATTTTGCTTTTAAAAATAAAAATAATAGTTTACACAATCATAAATTTTTATTGAGTAGATAGTCAATTTGCCTGCTAAATATTTCAGAAAAACCTTTTAGTTAATTTAATCTTTGATCTTAACTGAAACAAGAAGACCAAGAGGATAGAAAAGCAGATATCAAATGAATAAAATTGGAATATAGATAGCATATAATGAAATAAAGCTATTTTGAGATCTTTTATGAAATGAGGTGTGAAACGAAGGCACTATGACGAAATTCTGAGAGTTACAAAGAGAACTCCAAGCTCATCTAAGAGTTACAAAGAGAACTTCAAGCTCAAATTGATCACGGATTGAGGATAGGAATTAAACTCTATGAAATCTAATCATCTGTTATTCCTCAGCAGCTCAGTAGTAGAGTGATTTACCGTTAACCGACTAGTCATAGATTCGTATACTACATCGAGATTATTGATTTATTCCTAATTAAAAATTTAGAATAAAAGGGTTTGCTTTGAAAGTCAAAAGTTGGTAGGGGTGAGTTTGGTCTTGTTCAGTCTGGAGTTTCAAAAAACTTTGAAATCAGACCGAAGTCTCGGCCCTTCAAAATTAGAAGGACTGGTACTAAGATCGAATATATGAAGAATCGAAATTGAGTTGGATAAAAAATTAGTTTAGTTTGATTTGGTTCGATTTTTCGGTGTTATTTGATTTTTTATTTTTAATTTAGTTTTGGTTCAATCCTAAATTTATATTTTTTAATTTCATAATTATAATTATTTTAATTCATTTTATTCATATAAATCATCATTTTTAAATATTGTAAAATATATTATAACGTAAAATTATTTATTTTAAATACATAAAATTAATAAAAATATAACTTTATAATTATAAAAATAATTGCATTAAGTAACATACAAGTGTACAAATATATAATATATTTACAATATTTAATTCTATATTTTTTTATTTAAATATATCATATATATGTATTAAATTAATATACAATCCTCTCTCTCTCTTTATATATATATATATATATATATATATATATAATCAGTTTGGTTTTGATTCAATTATTATAGGAGGATTGGAACCAAACAAATTTTAAATTAATATTTGGTTGATTATGGTTCAGTTTTGGTTCTTTTTCTATATTTTTGGTTCCATATTTTATTTTGATATGATTTTTGATTTAATTAAAATTTTGAGAACCATGTTTAACTCTAAGAGTAGTTAATCTGTTTTCCTATGCCTTTCTTTATATATATATATATATATATATATATATATATATATATTAAGGGTGAAAATTTTAGTTTGATTTCGTAAGAATTATTAATTTTTTTTTTAACAAAAGAATAATGAGTTTTACATTACAATTTGCATGAATTATTTTTTAGAGTGGAAGAGAAGTTAAGAAAAGTAATAAAAAAAATGGTAAAGTATCAAATAAACTCTTAAACTTGTTTTAAAATGACAATAAAAGATAAAATGAATTTTTTCGTTAAATTTACCCTCGAACTTATATTAATTTGTCAAAATTATCCTTAATTTTGTATTATTTCATTATAAAATTTTTTATTATCAAAATTACTTCTGATCTTAGTATTATTTCATTATAAAAGTCCAAAATACAAGGTGAGAAGAGTGTGTGTATTATAAATATAATTTAACAAAACAAGATTCAGATGTACTTAGACAAAAACACAACTTCTTCTAAATTTTTAAATCTTCAAATTCAAAAAACGTAGTTTTATTTTGACAATAAATTTTTGTTAATTGAAGAACGTGAAAGAGTAATGTATTCATGGAATACTAATTATATTTGTTCATTTAATTGCAACAGATATATAAAGAAATTGGTTAAATATGAGTATAATAGTGTGCAAAAGTACTGATAAAAATTTTTATGTTATAATTTAATAAATTATATTTTTAAAAAATAATAAAAAATAAAAATATTTATCTTATGGTAAATTTTTGTGAGATGAGGAGTTTTTATGAAAGCAGAAACAAAAGAAAAAATTTTCCCATCAGAAGGGTGGAATAGAGGATGAAGGATAATTCTCGTCCCGCTCACCTATTATTTTTAAGTCAATGTCTTATCAACCCATATTTTGATTTTTTATGATGAAATAATATAAAATCGGAGATAATTTTGTTAAAAAATAACTTTTATAATAAAATAATATAAGATAACGAGTAATTTTGAAGAAATAATACAAGTTAATAAGTAAATTTGACGAAAAAGTTTATTTTATTTTTTTATTGTCACTTTGGACAAGTTCAGAGGTTTATTTAACTATTAAAAATATAAAAAAACTCATTAATCTCTTTATTTTTTTAAACTTTTTCTAATCCACTTATATATAAAACTTTAGATATATTAGAAAAAATAATATATTTTCAGTGATGGTGGTAATGATGGAAAAGTGGATGATGGATTAAAATAGAGTTTTGCAAATAGAGAAATCCAATAATAGATGTAAAGGGCATCGTTTTCTTAAAAAAAAAACAATTACTTCTAATTACCAAATACTTTTATCACTTAAAAGTAAAAAATTACAAAAAAAAAAAAAAAAAGGGTAAATGGGGCTATGACAAAATTCATTAAGCACTATGAATTTGCTGGTTTGTCGGTTCTTTTTACTCGATGGGCTGAAGCGAATGTCAAATTTCTGTCTATGAGGTATGAGAAGTGGAAAATTTTTTCTACATTTTAATTTATTTTGAAATTGCAATATGAGATTTTTTTTTCTTTTTATTTTTAAAAATTGCTTGGAGTTGAGGTATCAATGTTCTCCATTAAATTTTCTATAAATATATTCATAATTTTTTTGTTTGGATTCTAGAAAATATAAGAAAATAGAAAGAAAATGTGTAGAGATGAGGGTCCTTTTGAGAATTCAAATTTTGATTCGATCTTTTGCTTGAGGGCGTGCAATTTGAAAGTTTAACAGAATGATCATTTTTATTGATGGAATCAAATCTCAAGGACTGTTTAAATATGTTTTCAAAGTCTCAGGCTAGGCCAACCTATGCATGAACGTTTGGGCCATTCTAATGGGCCTCCTCCACTTGTTCAATGATTTTCTAGTACTTCTTGTTTGTAGCTAAGACCTATGAAGGAGGAGATTAAAAGGAAATCTTAATCCATTTAGAATTATCACTCTAATGTTTAAATTAACATAAAAACCTATATATTAGAGTTCATACAATATTTATTAAATATATGAAACATTCTTGATATGATCAATCTCTAGTTGAACTCTTATACAAATCAATATGAACCTTATATTTAGTTTGCAGGACATGGAATTTTATGTAAATAGGAAATATAACTTCATACTAATATGAGAAGAGCTAGCATAATCTAATGTAACTAGTTTAATTATCAATGACTCATATTCATAAATATTTCTTATATATAATTTTTTTAAGAGTTTATATATAAACATTTAATATGTAATGTAACTCAATTATAATTTTAAATTTTAATGCTAAAATGGATTTGTGAGGATTGGAAATCTCAATTTCAATTTTTTATATCTATTATTATGGTAAAAGCTCTTGAAAAAAGGTTTATTGGTAAAAAAAATTCAAACTTTTGCGTGTTTTAATAATTATTTTCAATTTTTTTAATTTAAGCAAATTTAGTCAATTTTGTAAATGTTTTGACAATTATTGCTAATCTGAAATTTTGTTCAAAATTATATGATATGATCTATGACGTATCATACATACATGATTGAACTTTAAACCTAAAAAGAATGACCGAACATATTATTTTTAAAATTCAAATGAACATATTATTTTTAAAATTTAATCTTAGATGGATATTATGTCACATATTATGTTATCTAATTTTGATCAAAATCTCAAATTGATTATAATTGTCAAAATCTTTACAAAATTGACTAAATTTGTCAAATTAAAAAAATTAGATATAATAGTCAAAATATGCAAAATTTTGGATTTTTTTTTACCACTACACCTTGAAAAAAAAACTACTCTTTATTGTATACCTTTTAATGTTTTTCGGTTCTTTAAGTAAAAAAATAAAAATAAATAACATTAATAAATACAAAGTTCTAGCTGAATCGAAGTCCTTAATAAGGGCAAACATTTTATTCAATCTGTTGAATATCTGATTCGATTCAATTCAAACAAAATATATATTATTTATTTTATTTATATAAATAGATCATATCACATTTAATATTAAAAATTCAAACTAGATTTGAATGGAATATGGAAATCCATGAAGTCATCCATATTCAACTTGATTATATTTAGTATATATCTTTATTATTTTTATAGTTAATAACTTTATTTATTTATTTATTAATATAATTGTATATGAATATTATAAAAAATATATGTAAATTTCATAAAAATGAGTAAAAAATTTTGAAAAAATTAAAAACTAACAATTTATTTAGATACTTGCAATTCAATTCTATTGGATTGGGAGTAATAAATAAAAATTTTTGTTTTCCTCGTTGCCGATTTAAATTCGACTTTTGCGAGACTAAACTCATATATCTAAACCGTAACCTTAACAAATGTTGTGGAAGGTCGTCTCCAATAATGGCAATAAAAATGGATGAAGATTCTGGAGATAATAAGTCACGTGAAGCATGTGAGGTCATAGTAAGGCCCTCACATGCTGGCGTGCCTTTACTTTTTTTTTTTTTTTAAATAATCGTGGCAGAAAATAAAGATATTTTAGAAAAAAAAGAAAAAAGTTGTAGGTTGGGACCCACGTGAACAGCTGTCTCTTCTGATTCTTTTTCTGACCTGAAAAATAATAATATAAAAATTTATGCTGGCATGGTCTTGTGTTAGAATAACCCATCTTTATGAAAGTGTTATAATTTTATGAAATATTATATCTTATTTCTAATTTATTTCCAATTTGTGTGATTATATATACTAATAAAAAAAAATTTACACTGTGCCAGTGACGTTTTTTGCCACTTAGCCATGTGACAGAAAGATCCCTTTTTCTTTTGTTAATTTTAATCAATCGTATGAACCTATTAGTTAATTTTCAAATTGGGACATAATAGATGACGTGGATGCTGTTGGTGGGCTCCACTTTCCAGATCCGTACAGGAGCTGTTGATCCAAGGTGGTGTTTTCTTCCCCTTGTGGGGCGGGGCTGGGCTGGGCTGCCTCGCTCTGTGACTGGTTTGTATTTTATCTATATCATATAATAATCATATGTATCCCTCCTCCAATTATCTCCTTTTTTTGGTTAAAAAAACAAAAAGAAGAAGTATATATCTAGAGCATATTGCATTTTAATTTAAATTATAAAAAAGTAGACATAATAATTTAAATTTCATTATTATTCTCAATCTATGAATTAACCATAAATACAGTTGTTTTTAATATTGATCATTAAGAGTCAATATTATTTAGTACAAGATTATATTAGCACTAATGAAATTATAAAAACATAATTAATATGAAAAAAATTAAATTAAAGTAAATAATATGTTAAAACCTTTACATAGTCATTTTTTTATCATATTAATTTTATGAAGAGGTTATAACTTAATAGAGGTATACGTACTAAATTTCATACACTAAATATACATTGATAAATGACTAGTTGCTACAAGAAAAAATAAATATAATTGAATATTTTATAGCTTTAAATGCAGTACATATAGTTTGAAATTATTTATCAACATGTTATTAATCTTATTATTGAAGTAATAGCGACGAAATTATATAAATAAATGCAAAATCTTTTGAAATTAATTTATATATTTTCAACATTATATAGATAAATATAATAATCTTTTATTTATTTTTTTTTAAAACACATATAAATAATAAAACGTATAATATAGCACTGTTGAAAACAAGAAAGAATTGAAATCTTAGATCAAAACACTATGTATGGATGGTATGAACTACCTAAACAAAACATATAATATAGCACTATCTAGTATAATATATATTATTAAAATATGCATATATAGTTATATTACTATATAGAGACATATGTTCCTAAGATGAAACTTTAAAAAATTATAATTTATTATAATATAGAGTTTATTTATAATTGGCCCAAATTAAAATCATAATTTTTTATGACTATGTAGAGGTTATTCCTATATAGAGTATTACTATTTATAGGTTTTACGTTATAATGATTTATGTAATTCAAAAGGATAAACCAAATGAATGAAATTTAATTAGTTAATGAGATAATTAGTTAACAATATTAGAAATGATAATTGATATTAGATAATTTATTAATCATTATATATAATTAATTTTAATTTAATTTTAAATAAAATATTTGTCATTTTATTAAATAATTATTAATAATAATATAACATTTTTAATAAATAATAATATAATATATTTTTATTTTATTATGTGATAAATAAAATAATAATTAAAATATTTAATTTTTATTTAATAAAAAATAAAATATTTGAAAATTCACAATCAAACTACTTTCTTTGTTCTAAAAAGATTGTCATATTGTTTAAAAAATATATTTAATATTTTTCCAACTTATCATTGATATTATATTTTTTTATACTTTTAATTATATTTAATAAAAAAATATATTTTCTAATTTATTAATGAGAATAAATTAAAAAATATTTTTAATTTAAAAAAAATAGATATATATTCTAAAATATTTTTTAAAAAATAATGAATAACTTTTTGACGGGAATGAAGCGTAAAATATCCGGATTAAAGGCAGAAGCCCGCGCTAATTAAAAACGTCGCTAGGTCGGCTACGCTCATTGCGTGCTAGGGGCAAACATGGGTGTTTGTATGTGCCCCTACAGGGTAGAGCCTGGAGCAAATTAACCAAAAAGAAGGGCAGGAGAATGGAAACTAGGGTTGGAGTTCGGTGCCATCTGGAATTAATACCAGAAGGTGCATTTACCATTACTTGCACTCGCACAGTCTTGACTAAAAGTAATGACATGACTTCCCCTTTTAACGGATTTTTCATTAATAAATTCGAATTTTAATATTTTTATTTTTTAAGATAATTGTCTGTATTATTAAACAAACATTCATCATTACATGATACATTTGAATTTTCATTATAATAAGTTTGCTTATTGATGACATTCGTTTAACCAAACACTATCAGTAAAGACACGTGTTCTTAAAGTGAAAGATATTCAGTATTTAAAGATTTAACATTTGCAGGTGTAATTGTCTTTTACCGATTGCGATCTATATCTCTTGTTTGCTAGTGAATTTTTGAAATATTATTCGATATTTAGTTTTACGATATATCATTTTTAGTTGCAAATGTTTAATATTTAAAGGGTGAATATCTTTTTATTTCGAAGACATGTATTTTTATTGATAGTATTTGATTAAGTGAATGCTATTACTTATCCTCGAAATTATTTTTCTTCTTGAGAAATTTGCTTACCTTCAACTTTAAAAATTGGAAAAAAAATTCAGTAAACAAATGATGAATCAGTAAGTCAGGAGAAAGAAAAGTATTGCTAACCCACCAGTACTTGTTTGGCAGTCTGTCTTTTCGCCAATCCTCTTTTCGTACACTTCTGAGAGAAAGTATTTTTTGCAGGTGTTTGATTGCTGGGATTTCTTCTTACTTTCTAACCCTTATCCATAACTCACCAATTTCTCATGATTTTTTTTTTTTAATTCCTCATGATTTATCTTTCCAAAAGGATCAATTTAATGTACGTTCATTGCTACGTATTCCAACCTTAACTTGGATAATTGTTGATTTGGCTAATTGTATATATCATTAAGGACTTTCAGTTACGTGATTCAACCCCCTTTCCATTGTATCTATGACAAAAAAAAAAAAAAATGCACACATTGCTTTAATTTAAAAATGATTTAATTTAATTACTGACTTTGAAATTTAAACGATAACATTTGTCATAGTGATGTAAAGTTATTGGCAATAGGAATAGTTTTTTTGGAATGGTATTATGTTGTTAGATACTTCTATAGAAATCACGAGAGTTAGTTATAAAGTTAGTTGTTAATGATGGAAGGAGAAATTATATTAATCCCTTAACAAAGGGATTCTCACCATTGGTGAGATTTGAATATAAAACTTCTAAGGGTCTTCAGTCACCACCCTTACTATTAGGCTAGGGTATAAGAACAATTTAATGAGCAAAATTACACAATTGGAAATATAAAAAAAATATTTACATCTAGAGTTAAGAAGGAAGTAAAAATACTAGGGGGGAGAGTCGAATAAGAATAATTTACTGAGCAAAATTACACAATTGGAAATATAAAAAGAAATATTTACATCTATCAGACATAGCCAAAGTAAAGGAGGTAAAAAACACTAGAGGGAGAGCCGAGCATATTTGAACCGAATTCAGGTAGAATCGAATATACTCAACTAAGCATCGTTAACGTTAGACATCAAACCGTCACAACAAAGACTCTTTATATAATTCACAGAAAACAGTAGGGTATTATAATGTTTAATGAATTTTCATAATTAACATTTCAGCAAAAAATCTGTTATACACTACACACCTCTAAGTAGTGTAAAATTATTGATTAAATATTCAACGAAAAATTTGCAACATTTTCACAACTATGTATACTTAGTATTCCCTTCGTTTCACATTTATTGTCATTTTTTTTAAAAAAATTTTATTTCATAATATCTTTCACTTTGAAATATCAATAAAATTTTAATTATTTTTTTTAATTCTATCCTTATCCTTAATAGGTATAATTAATGTATTTAATTTGATTATTTCTAT
Organism: Omphalea diandra; assembly: GCA_949677035.1. Taxonomy (NCBI): domain Eukaryota; kingdom Viridiplantae; phylum Streptophyta; class Magnoliopsida; order Malpighiales; family Euphorbiaceae; genus Omphalea; species Omphalea diandra. The sequence continues at coordinate 151,617 of CATIWR010065736.1, read as the reverse complement.
AAAAAAGAGATAATTTAATTATTTTCCTTAAAGTATAGTTAAATTAATAATATTTTAATTTATGTGCAAAACCAAAAAACGGAAGTTAATATGAAATAAAGGGGATAAATATATGACTCTAAGGTAGTATCTTAAAATTATATTTATATCAAATATTACTGATGTGGATAAAAAAGTTTTAGTTAGTTTAAAATAACATTATAAAAATTAAATCAAATTAATTGATCAAATTGATTAAATTAAAAATAAATTTATTAATTAATTTAATCAAATTTAAAATTATTTTTTATTTTTAATTATATAAATTTATTTTTTAATTTTATTACAAAAATATTTATTAGAATTTATTTTTAATTAAATGTATCGTATCAAATCGATAAAGCTAACGATCAATCTAATTTTCAAAAATCATTTATCCTTTTCGTTTCTCTTTCCCTTCGGCATCCGTAATCACGTGTCATCGGGTACAAGTCGTCAACGGACCTCATGAGTCCTAATTTCGCAAAGAATCGTTTATATCTCAAAATGCTACCAGCCATTTCGTAAACAAATTCCACCTCTTCTCCAGTCTCTAGCTCACGACGCCGTTTCTCACTACCCAGTAAATTCAATGGCTTTATCCTCCATCCAACTCCGTTTCGATTCTCACTTCCTATCCAAAGCCTTCCCTACGGAGTTTTCAAGCCTCCGGCCATCGCAATCGGCGACAACGTTCTGGACCTGTCGGAGATTGCTCTGTCAGGTTCGTTTGGGTTCGTCTTGTTCATCACTGAAATGACGAGATACAAATCAACAACTAATATTTGTGAACATGGAGATAAGTTTGTCAATATAACAATTGATAACAAACAAATTGATAAATTCCTAGAGGAATATATCAGTCAGCAAAAATGAATATTTTATTTTTCTTTTTTCATTTCATATTCATCCCACAAATCTATATTCTTGCAGTGAAGAAGAAGAGTGAGTTTCCGGCCGTGAACCAATGGAACAACAGATAATGGCAGCCATGGTTGTTGAATACCAAATCCAGTCTGTTCCTCTGTCCCTATGTAGTCGAAGAAGTGGGAGAAAAAAAGTTGTTGAAACCAACTCTCTGCACACAACTCTTTTCTTAATCTATGTGACAAATTTATCAATTTATTTTGAACCATTGCAAGATATAGATGGAGAGAGCTTCCCCATCATACAAAAATATTTAGCGGTGAAAACTAAGGACATTTTAAGTACCAGCATGATAGCTGAATTTATTCACACTACTCGCATTCTACTCTCTGTTGTCTTGCTCCACCTGAGCAAAGTAGTATTTCGCATAAAATATCTTGTTCTCGTAAATATTTTCTGAGAAAAAAAATATTTGGTGTTTAAAATACATTATAAAAAATATTAATTTTTTAATTTACAACAAAATAACATTTAGATCATCAATATTTTATATTTATATTATTTATTATTTAATATAAAAAAATATTATAAATACAAATTTTTATAGGTCTAATTTATTAGCAGCGATCATCGCCAACTATCGCCAATTGACGATATCCAGTGATAACTGTCAACAGTCAATGATAATCGATGATAATAAATATATATATTTATATGTGATTTGTTTTATATTTGAATGAGTTTGTCAAAATCCAGAAAATGATTTTCCGTTTTCAAAACGACAAGTCATTTTCTTAAAAAATTAGTTTTTATTTGATTAGAAAAATATATTCTATTGATCAATTTTCTTAGATGCACCAAATAGAGGGAAATTTGAAAAATATTTTTCTGTGAAATGAAGTCATAAATTAATTTTCTTATTTTCGTGCTCTTAACCTTTACTTTCAGAATTACTTCATAATATTTCATGTAATACCAAGAAAATAGTTTTCAAGGATAATATTGTTTTTCTTATTTAATATTTTTGATGCAAACGACCAAAACAGGTTAGCAAAAGACCTACTTCAACTTCAAGACTCAATCACAAGAAGAAGACTAATGGAGTTTAAGGAGACAATTGGAGCATTCATATAATAAACAATTACAATTGGACTAGCTGAAGAATAACAAAAGATGTGTGGAGCCCAATTAAAAGAAAATGAGAGCTTAAACTCTTCAATGGGTGCACTTAACTTAATTCAATGAAGTCCAATTAATGAAGATCAAGGTGCTAGTAAGCTTTACCAAAATCCATTAGAAGGAATAAAACTCTTTATACCTTAATCGTATGGAAGGAACCTCAAAATGAAGGCTACAAGTCAAGAGAAGATCGTTTGAAGGAAAAAGGGTCACACACGGCCTTAGCACGTGACTGTGTCTTAATTGGACAACAGGAATCGGAAACATATGGCCATGACACATGGTTGTGCTTTAAGGGAACATTTTTGGCTGAAAGAAATGGGAACGCACAACCTCGTAACATGACTGTGCGCCAAGTTATTATTTTGCTACAAAGGAATCGTAGCCACGCATGGCCATGTGTCTCTAGAGTAGCCTAGATTCTTTTTTTAGTTAGTCGAATTTCGAGTTATTTACTTTCTATTTGATAGTTTTAATGTCTAGAGTATGTTTCTTATTTGGATATGACTTTGTTTACGAACTTTAATCATTTTCTATATAGGAAATTTCATGTTGTATGGGTATTTAAACCCTATTTCCAGTTATCAATGGAGAATATTATTCTTTTGCTTATATCATATTGTGAGATTAAGTTTTTTCTAGAGTGAATTAGGTGAAATTGTTGAGTGAATACTTAATAATTTTGCAAAGTTGTTTATTCTAATCCTAAATTGACTTAGTTAATTTAGGGTTTAGATGAACAATACTTCAAATTTTTATAATTAATTTAGGGTTTAGATGAACAACACTTCAAATTTTTATAACTTAAATTGTTAGAAATAAGTTTTTTACAGGTCTAGTTAGGATTTAAAAATCTATTTTATGCTTAATTCTTGAATTAGAGTTAAAACTTGTATAATCAAGCATACGAGTGAAGATCAATCCAACTTTGTTCGTATCAAGAAAACAATATTTCATGTAGTACCAATCTTTATTAACCTTTACTTTTAGAATTACTTTAGATATATTTCATGTAATACCAAGAAAAATAGTTTTCAAGGACAACATTATTTTTTTATTTAATATATCGAGTAGCAAAGCAAGCGCCTCCAATTTCACACCTTTTCTTCGTGGATGATAGCATTTTGTTTGCGCGAGCGATGGTGGGGGAGTGTGATACAATTAAGGAGATTCTTACAGCTTATGATCTTGCGTTGGGCCAAAAAATTAATTTGGATAAGTCTGAGCCTTCCACTAGCAGGAATGCAACGAATGAAGTTTAAAATTTATTGAAGGACTGGCTGGGGGTCAAAATGGTGGAACATCATGATAAGTACTTGGGGCTACCTATGTTTATTGGTAAGTCTAAGAAGGCAGTCTTTCCTATTATTCTAGATCGGGTGAATAGTAAACTCAAGAATTGGAAAGGGAAATGCTTATCAAAGCAGGTCAGGAGGTGGTACTCAAGTCGGTGGTTCAATCTATACCCACTTATTCCATGAGTTGCTTTTTGTTCCCCATTTCATTATGTAAAAAGATTGAAAGTGCCATTGCAAAGTGCTGATGGGGAGGAGTAGATGGGGAACGTAAACTGCGTTGGAGTTCTTGGGAGGTATTGACTGAGACAGAGAGGGTGGCATGGGTTTTCGAAATCTTCACTGTTTTAATTTGTCTATGCTGGCAAAGCAGCTTTGGCGCCTTCGTAGGGAACCATCATCATTGGCAGCCCAGGTTTTTCAAGGAAAATATTATCCTAGAGTGGGGATCGAGAAGGTTACACTAAGGTATCAACGTAATTTTCTTTGGCATAATCTAATGGCGTCAAAGCATTTGGTGATAGAGGGGTCAGCCTCGCGGATTGGACATGGTAGGAGTGTAAGTGTGTGGTAAGATAGGTGAATTGTTATGAAGGGTATTGTACAACCAATTCGTAGTGAATCTAGCTTGCCTCTGGACACAATGGTTCATAGGTTAATTCGGGAAGGAGACAGGTGCCAGGATGGGGAGTTAATTAGACATAATTTTTCTCCCTTGAAAATGGAGGCCATCCTTCAAATGCCCCTAAGCTTACGAGATATAAATGATAAAATGGTGTAGAGATTCACTAAAAATGGCATTTTTATAGTCAAATCAACATATCACCTTACCAGAAGTCTACACTTAAATGACGCAATAAGTTTAGCGTCATCAAGTTCATCAAACCTGGTATGGCGAAAGCTATGGCAATTATCCATCCCCCAAAGGTGAAAACACTTCATATGAAGGGCCTGTTCTGATGTTTTACCGACAAAAGTTAATTTGAAGAGAAGGGGTATGCAGGTGGATGACGTGTGTTGTTTATGTGGTGAAGTGCCAGATTTAGCTAGCCATATTTTCTTTGCATGTAATGTCATGCATGTGGCGTGGAATTTGAGTCCACTGAAGTTTGTTGCTCCCACAGGTAATGCTTTGAGTTTTAGAATGGTGATGGATAATTTAATGCATGAACAGGGTCATCAATTTATAGAGTTGTTTTGCATGCTTGCTTGGTCAATATGGCATCCATGTAATCTTTCATGCTTTGAAGGAAAACAACTACTACTGCCCGACATCACATCTAAAGCTACTCAGCTGCTTTATAAGTATCAAGATGCCCAACAACGCAAGGTGCAAAATGAGGTATCTGTAGCTGCTGAGGGATGGGCCAAACCATTGGGTGGAGAGGTCAAACTAAACTCCAATGCGGTTGTGTATACGAATGGTACATGTGACCTAGGCTTTGTGATCCGAAATGTTGAGGGAGCAGTGCTATTTGCTGGGGGTAAGAAGGTGACCATGAGAAGGAGTAGCACGACCATGAAGGGAGTGGCTTTACGATGGGCTCTAGAAGTGGCGATGGATAGTGGGATCCATGGAGTTGTGGCAGAGAGTGATAGTAAGGTGTTAGTGGATTCTTTGTTAGACAAAGGCAGTCATGAAGTTATGGTGGATATGCTTCTAGGAGATACCAAGGCTCTGGCTCAGGCGGTAACAGTGCAGAGTTTCAACTATGCAATGCGTACAACCAACATAGTGGCGCATGCTGTGGCACACTTTGCTGATTCCGTAGATGATGAGTTTATTTAGATTGAGGAAGTTCCTCATCCTATTCATCTTCTTGTTTTGCTCTGATTTATTCAAGCTTTCTATTGATATCTTAAAAAAAAAAGATTAAAATATATTTACGTGAGTAAAATAATCAAATATACCAATACAAACTATACATATTACTAGAATCTTAATAATTTAAAAACTGAATTTTCATGGCTCATTTTAATTTCTTACCCTTAGATCAAAAGGACATTAGCACTTGGTGATAATTTTTTATTGATTTAATATTTCGATTCAAATTTATTTAAAAATTCAACTTGATCTAATTTAAAATTTTAAAAGATCCAAAATGATTCAATCTAATTAGTGGAGCAATTTGAATTGACTTAATCGTAAGTTGATTTGATTATTTCGATTTAAATTATTAAATGTTAAAATTTATTTAAAAAGTTTAAATAATATATATTTAATTTTTAAAAATTTTGAGTCCATGAATAAAATGATTAAAATCAATCTATACGCTCTAAAATTTAAAAAATGATCAAAATTTCTTTTTACATCTTGATATGGTAATTTAACTCAACTTAATCTCGCTAAAAAAATATAAATTAAAATTAATCTAATTCAAACTCGTTTGATTCTATCCGTTTACCACCTTTGAACAATTTATCTCCATTTATTAATCATATAAGATGCATGTACAAGCATGTAATGCGTCTTGGGACCAAAAAAAAAAAAAAAAAAAGAATGCAATGCTATTTTGATGAATTGGCAAATTATAATTTAACCAACATTTGAAAAAAAATTCATGTTTTTCAAAAGGCAAAGGTATTAATAAGTTAAGAATATCTCAGTTAATATAAACTATTTTGCAATAAGAACAAAGTAGTATATAGAGACAAAAATCGTATGTGTAAACAAACAGAGGAATCGGGGGCATATGTATCAATCAAACATCCTCACAATTAATTGGTTGCACAAAACTAAGGCAACCTTAATCTTTGTACTATTTATGTGCCTTGGGACATTAACTATTAATAACTATAAGTTAGTCTCTAATTCTCATTGATCTAGCAAAGGCCAAGGTTAATATGCTACTTGTGGCAATCAAAGATGGCATGAGGAGGAATTACTAAAATGTTATAGAGATAAGCTAGTTTTAATGGACTTTTTTTGGTTTGTATTTAATGGACTTTTTTTTTTGTAGGCTTTAAAGTGTCTCATGAGCTTATCAATGCTTGCTACCAACATTACTAGAAATACTTGCCATAACTGTCAGTTGAGGTGAAATAGGTTGGTGATTACCTAACCAAGCCATATAGATGGCGAACTGAGAGATTATATAAGTGATTACAAATGATTAAAAAGGGCTTATTCGATTATATGTTTGAATATTTTTTCATTGTTGGCAATGAATAATGGTGATACTTTTAGGTAAACATATAAGAATTGCCTAATAGTTGAATGCCAACCCCTTCCTTATCTCTAATAAGTTCTTATTAAATTGTTACCTTATATACATGACAAAATTCTATTTAATGAATCATCTGCATAAGGAGTCTCATTGTATTATTTTATTTTCAGATGTGATAAGAGCGGGAAAAGTTTTTTCTCGTAATTGCTTATGCCTTAAAATATTTTACTTGATTAAATTTTATTATTTATTATTCTCTAAGTGTTAATAGGTTCTAGACCTTCATTATCATCTTGTGGGATTTTAAGCATTGAAATAGGGGAATTGGATGCAACATAGGTTGGTGTTATGTGTGCTTTTTTGCCTATTGAAAATCACCTCTATGATAATTGGCATTAAAGGATAGTGTTATAATGGTTGGTAGCAAAATCAATTAAAGGCGAGGGCGAATTGTTTGAATGCACTACTAGATACACTAATAGAAGATGATACTTCATATTATTTGGTAGAACATGTTGCACATCTTAAGATTGTCATCAACCATTTGTGATTAAAAATAGATGAGGAAAAATTTCACTATGAATTGTTAATATCAGTAATAACAATGAGCTATCCAATGAAAGGAAATTCAAGTTTCTTGAACCAAAGGGACATAATGGTGTAAGAAATATTAAGAAACTTGAGAATTTTCTATTGGATATTGAGTAGTATTTCAATGTTGTCTATATGCCTAATATGTAGAAACTCATTATTGTAGGAATATATCTTGTAGGAGAACCAAATTATAGTGGAGGATATGAATGTTGGACTCCAACAAGCCTATAATTAAGTCTTAGCTTGTGTTGAATAAGGAAATATAAGAGCAATTTGTTCCTTATAATATTGTTGGGATTATGAGAGATGTCTTCGAGTAACTTAAACACATTCCATAAAGGCTTATGTGATTGAGTTTAATTTAGTGATGCTAAATATTTAGAAAATGTCCAAAGAAGATAATTTGTTCAATTTGTGTCCATTTTGTAGCCTTAGGCACATAAGGAATTACAAAGGCATAATATGAGTGACTTATTTAATGCACTTGGTCCAACAAATGCCCTTATTAACTATCGAATTTTAAGCAAAAATTTGGTTATTTTGACTAAGAAAGATTATATAGATACCAAAAGTGAAAATGAGAAATGGGATAGTAAGAAAAAAACACAATGGTGATGGTAAGTGTTGGCTTTTATGCACCAAGAAAAAGAGTTCAACTGGTGAAAAAATTAAAATTTTAGAAGATAATTATTCAAGATAAAGATAAGAGAGAGTAGAAGAGAAATAGACACAAGTGTTTTGGGTGTTGACTAACCCTACTTCCACTCCCCAATTCTCTAATTGAGTATTTCACTAACACTAAATGGCGTTTCACAAGGTCACATGAAACTTTACATTATGTGTTTTACAAAGTTCACACACAATTTTATAAGTGTTTTTCCAAGGCTCACACTTAACCTATATAAGAGTTTTCTTTTCAAGGATCACTTTAAAACCTAAACCCAAAGGTGTTTAATGGCTCACACCAAATCATAATAACTCACTTATAAGAGATTAATGAGAGAAAGAGAGTTAAGAAATAAATTTACAAGAGTTTATCCATAATAAATTGTTATTCTCTTTCATTTAAGACTATTTGGTGGAGTATTTGTAGGTTTTTACCATCAAAGAGCTATTATAAACAAAACTATCTCCAAATCTTTAAAGTTGGCAATAAAATCTTACATTTAATTCTTGTTAGACAAAAGTCACGATCATGACTACAGGTCGCGATCAGGATCTTCACATTTGCTTAGGATTTTGCTCAATTACAGTTGTGAACTTTAATTGTGTCTAACGGCTAGTTACACGTGACAGTTTAGCATTGGTTCTTCAAAAATCTAAATGTTGGGTCCCTCTAAAACAAGGTTAAAAGTCGCAGTCAGGAGTTAGGAGGGCTGGTCGAGACTTTCATCGTGAACCAAGTTGAGAGAATGGAGATTTTGCATATGACATATCATGGTCACTACCAATAGGTTAATGTCACGACTTTTGAGATTCCAATGAGTCCTTTGACACTTGGCTTTGCCTGGTTGAGTGTTTGGAATCCCTCCAATATAGTTTGAAGATAACAATCGCGACTTACACCACGACTCGCATTGTGAAACAACCTTTCAGGTTTGTTCATAAACTTTCCTTAGGTAGCATTCGTGACCTCTAAGTCATGGTCGTGATTTTGGAGTAACTTTCCATAATTTAAGCTCTTTAATTCCATTTAGCTTTTAATGAGTTTTTAACTTAATTCCTATAAAAACAACACTTAAAATTGACATTAGAACTTTTCAATCTATATTGTCAAGATCAAAAGAGAGTTTTGAGTTAGGTTTGACCAACCTAGTCCAATAATATCCCTTTTTTTATTTTTTTTGACAATTTAAATTGAATTTGTAAAGGATAAAGAGCTAGTTATGCATATTATTAAGTGTTTTAAGGTCTTGGAGGTCCATTGAAAAGTTAGAGGTCCATTGAGAATTTAAGTTAATAAACCTCTAATGAGTCAAAGTGATGGAAATTGTCAAAGGCAAAGAATGTCAAACATGTGAAACTACTCCCCCTCATTTCATACTCCCTCTTAATTAAGCTAATAATTTCAACTTTAAATATTATCCTTTTTCATGATGGGTTCAAATTTCTCTCTCACTTTGTCAAGATAAAAAAGAGAGGGACTTGGAGAAGACGGAATAAGGAGATGGAAAGGCTACAAGTTTTAATCAATAATAATAGTCAACAAGTTGTCATAATTAAAATTGCGGTGAATTGGAGAAGAGTTGAGCAAACACAAACCAAATTGAACTTTTATTAAATATAAAACAAAAATGCATAAATAAGTTCAAATATATAGAATGTTTGATCACACATCAATTAGGCCATAAATTTTAAAACATGAAAAAAAAAAAGAAATAAATGAAAGTGAGGATGAAAAACAGTATAATGAATAATGAATTTCTAAAAAGTTGGAGAAGAATCATTATCTTCAATAACTTGATCATCCTCTTAATCATCTCCACCAACTTGGTCACCACTTTGAGCTTGAGCAGCTTCTTTTTCTTTTTGTTCTTCCACTTCATCTTGAATGTCCTCCATGTCTTTAAAATTAGGAAAGTGCTAAGGAGTGGCTCTAACCTTCTCTTACAACTCTATAAGATCACTATGAAGGTGATAAAGGAGTTGGAATCTTCTCTTAATCATCCTTACAACCTTGTCAGGTTTCTTGTTTATGGAGGAAATGAAGACATAAGCATATTTGGTCTCTGATTTTACCTTGGATTGAGAAAGGGTATGTGATAGGGCAACTTCTTCTTATGGTCCTTTGTCAATCATTAATCTCTTCCTCTTTAAGGCTTGAGTTGTCTCTTGCTTTTTTGCTTCATAAGCACCCAAGATGTACTCATAAGAATTGGATTTGATGGCTTTTGCATTGATGATGTACTTGAGATTAAGAAAATTTTAGTTAAAAAGGTACTTTTCAATTAGATATACTTCCTTCTTATCATCTAAAGCCCCAACAAACCTATAGATGACAGTAATGTGGGAAGGAAGAAGAAATGGACTTTTAGGTTTAAGGCTCGTGTGAACCAATTGGTTCGCAAAATACCTTTCCATTTGAATAGGTTTGTTTTGGGTTAGACAAAAAAGAAAAGCTAGGCCTTTTTGGGACACTTTTTCATTTTTATCTCCTCTAGCATTGATGGAAAATGTTATAATTCTATGGAGGAGCAAAAAAAGAAGGGATTTGATTTTTTGGCTTAGGAACTTTTAGGGTCATGTTTAGTCTCTATAGAGATTTGAAACTAGAATTCAAAGTAGATGAGATCAGGAGAGGAAATATTGAAAAGAATCCCATCCTCAATTTAAAAATTAAAAAAACACAAATTTGTTTATAAGTGATGAAATTTTGGTCCCCAAAGCAACGAAAAAAGAGGCCATACATACCAACTTTGGACTCTATTTGGTTGTTTATAACCACCATACACATGAATTCGTAAACAAATTCTTCATAACTTGGTTTCTTACGAAAGATGAATTCATTTCATCCCATATTTAAGAGGAATGCTTGGATATCACTTTCAATTCTAAGAGTTGTAAGAAGTAAGGTGGAGGGAATCTTGTTGGCTTGGATGATTTTCTGGTGTTGGCTTTATATCTCTCATTTTCTTCTTTTGTGATGCCTTTTATAAAATAGAGAAAAGAATGGCCTTGAGATGATGATTGGGTAATTTCCTTGCCCTTGTCTATTCTTATGGATTTCTTGGGGGCTATTGGTGATGATGAAAAGAGTAAGAGGGAATGGAGGAGTAGAAATGAAGCGAAGTTTAGGAAGAAGAAATTAAATGAAAGAGAAAGTGAGGGAACTGGAAAAAAAAGGTTTAAATAAGCAGAAAGAGGGTTAGAAACAATCAGGGAATGACTAGAAGTGCATTAAATAAGATGAGTAGCTATACCATTTGGTAGTCGAATGGGTATTACCTTGTGATTACATATAAGTTACAACCATTACTTGCATGTCGCGGTCGTTAATTACATATTTTCTGAGTAAGGGACAAAAATTCATTAGAAAGGTAGGAAGATAACGATCAAGGACATTTGAAATTAAAAAATTCACAGATTACAAATTATGAAAAGATTGAAATTTAAGAGAGGCTTATAAGTAGCACTACGACTTGCAGTCTTAGTCGCGAATTAGAAGCTAATCTTGAAAAACAACATAAAATGAAGTTGAAAACATGTGGTCCATGCCAAATGCGATTAAATTGATATTTTGATGATCAATTCATATAATTAAGCATAGAAAAGCTCAAATTCAATTTGAAATTGACACATCTAACACATTAAACACAATAATTACATCACACCATCATCAATCATATCAAATAAGTTATCAAAGAAAATCAATCAATAAGATCTATTTTCACCCTAGGGAGCTATTATTAAATATATGAAGTTCCCTCTCGATGAAGTTCATTCTTTTATCATTAAGGGATTTAGTAAAAATATCTACAAGTTAGTTGCTAGTGTCAATAAACTCTAACACCACATTACCATTTAACGTATGATCTTTGAGAAAATGATGTCTAATGCCATTGTGTTTGCTTCTTGAGTGTTGGATGAGATTCTTTGAAAAATGTATTGCATTTGTGTTATCACATTTGATGAGAATATGATCAACATCTTACCATAATCCTTAAGTTATTGTTTTATCTAGAACACTTGGTTGCAACAAGAACTTGTTGTCATATGTTCTGCTTTAGCGGTGGATAAGGCAATCAAAACTTACTTCTTGCAAAACTAAGAAACTAAGCATTCACCAATGAATTAGAAAAGTTTAAAAGTGCTCTTCCTATCCAATAAACTACCGACATAATCTGCATTTGAATAACTAAGAAGACTAAAAGATGAATTTCTAAGATACCACAATTCTAAATGCATGGTACCACGAAGATATTTCAAAATCCATTTAACCACATGCAAATGAGAATCTTTAGGATAAGATTGAAACCCAACATATAAATAAACACTATAAATAATATTGGGTTTAGAAATGGTAAGATAGAATAAAGATCCTATCATACCTTTATAAAGATCCAATCACACCTCTATACTTTTTTTCATCAATAGGCTTACCTGGTTCATCTTTGCGAAGCTTTAATGATGCACTCTTTGGAGTCTTGGCTACTTTGCATCCATCCATGTCAAACCTCTTAAGTAGTTCCTTTGTGTACTTGGCTTGATTAATAAGGATGCCCTCTTTGGTTTACTTGATTTAAAGACTAAGGAAGAACTTAAGCTCACCCATCATGCTCATTTCAAATTTCTTAGTTATACACTTAGCAAATTCTTTGCAAAAAGATTCATTAGTATCACTAAATATAATATCATCTATGTAAATTTACATAATGAGTGTATCCTTATCATGTCTTTTCACAAACAATGTTGTGTCAACATTGCCTTTTTCAAAATCTTTTTTTAAAAGAAATGAACTAAGTATTTCATACCAAGCTCTTAGAGATTGTTTCAATCCATATAGGGCCTTAGTTAATTTAAAAATATGGTTGGGAAAATCATGAGATTCAAACGCCAGAGGTTGTTCAACATATACTTCCTCCTTAATGAAACCATTCAAAAATGCACTTTTCACTTCCATTTGAAAAAGTTTGAAATTCATATGACATAAAAATGCTAAAAGAATCCTAATGGCCTATAATCTTACAATGAGGGCAAAAGTTTCATCATAGTCAATGCATTTCTTTTGGTTATAACCCTTTAGAACCAATCTAGCTTTATTTTTAATGATGAAAACTTCTTTATCTAACTTGCTCTTAAAAACCCATTTGTAACCTACAATTGGGTGTTCCTTAGGCCTAGGGACAAGTTATCAAACTTTGTTTCTCTTAAATTGGTTGAGTTTCTCTTGCATAGCAATCACCCAACTTTCATCATCAAAAGTCTCATCAATTGATTTTGGCTTAACTTATGAAACACAAGCAAGATTATTATCTAATGCATTGAGTTGAGCTCTAATACTTATTCCTTTAGATGTTTCACCGATGATTAGGTCTTTTGGGTGATCTTTAGAGTATCTCCAATCCTTGGGGAGTCCTTGAGCTTGGTTTTCCTCTTGTCGAGGTTGAGCTTGCTCATGATCTTCAAGATCAATCATATTCTTCTTTGGTGTTGGGTTCAACTCTAACTTTTTCAAAGAAACCTATATAATCATCAATAAGAGAACATTTTCCAAGATCAAGTTTACTAGATTCATCAAACATAATATTCATTGACTCTTCAACCACCATAGACTTTTTGTTAAAGACCTATTGGCTTTTGCTAGTGGTGCAATAACCAAAAAGATATGCTCATTGATTTTAAAGGTAAATTTTCTAAGGTTGACGTTAGCATTCAAGATGTAGCATTTGCACCCAGAAACTCTAAGGTATGAAGGCTTGGGCTTTCTTTCATTTCATAGCTCATAAGAGATTTTCTTTCTAATGGGTCTTTTGAAAGCACAATTTGCAATATAACATGAGGTATTGATGGCTTTGACCCCAAAGTAATTGGGTAATGAGTACTCATTAAGCATAGTCCATGCCATCTCTACCAAGGTTCTATTTTTCCTCTCAACAACACCATTTTATTATAGTGTTCTAGGAGTTGAAAAATTATGAGAAATGATACGTGTAAGGGATGGTTGAATTCCTAAACTCATATGCTTTAATTAAATTGCCAAGGATCATTTCAAGAATCAAACTTAAAGAACTCTAAATCCCAATTAGACCTCTAGAAAAATTTTTTCTAGCAACTTGAATTATAAAGATTTAAAGGTTATCAATTCTAAACCTAAATTAACTAAAGCTAATTTAAGCCTAGAATTAACTAATTTGCAAAGTTATTAAGAAATCCAACTGACAACTTTACCAAGTTATTTCAAGAACTTAAGAAAGAGAACCAACTCTTACAAAGCAATTAAGCCAAAAGAATAATTATCAATTGTTATTGCTTAGCTGAATATTAGACATATATGTAGCCTTACATACTTGAAACCCTAATTAATGAAATAAAGAAGCAAAACCCTAAATTCCTAAGTGTAAATTCATCCATAAGAGTTTTAGCCACTTAAAAATATGTTGAATAAAGTTTTTTTAATGAATTAAGCAACAAAAGAAGGCCTTGTGATAGGTCCACGTGGTATTCGACCATCACAAGGTAATATCTAGTAAAAATCTTTCTTAGTTGCTTACAATATAAAAGACTAACAAAGAAATCCTAATCTAAAAAGGAGAAGAAGAATTTGATCAATAAGGAGTGATCCTAAAGAGAATAGGAAGATGATGCCAACTAATCAAATCCTGGTCATATCTTTAACTTTGGGTTTTGTTGTGGGTTTTATCTCCTTAAGAACACATTTGGGTTCTTCGATCTTGCCTTGGTTCAATGTTATGGCTTTTGTTGTCTCCTTATGTTAGGCTCTATTAGGTCGAGCTAATTGCTCCATTTAAAGTCCAAGTTCCAAACATCTTTTAATTGCTCCATGTACTTTGGGCTTTAAGTTCCATGCTCTAAATATTATTTTCAATGGGTCAACTGGTCTTATTTGCATCAAGAAATCTCATTCTCTAAGTAATAGTTTTTAAAAGATTCATTTTGAAATTCTTTTTCATGGTCTCTTCTAATAAAAGAAATGAAGTAATCATTCATTTTGAACTCTTTTGGTAAAGCTTTTAAAAACATCAAAGGTGTCACTCTTATGAGTAAGAAAATAAACCCAAGTGAACTTAGAGTAATCATCAACAAGCACAAATGCATAGTATTTTGCACTATGGTTAGCATTTTTAATAGGTCCAACTAGGTCCATATGAACAAGTTGAAGAGACCTAGATATACTTACAACATTTTTGACTTTGTAAGATGCTTGGTATTACTTTTCATTTGTCAAAGTCCACATGTCTTATCCTTTATGAGCTTGAGCTTTGGAAACCTTCTACTAGCTCTCTTTTTAATGGATGTTAAAGAAGCTCCATGCTAACATGTCCAAGTCTTTTATGCCAAAGTCAAGATTCATTGCTAACATTGATAAAACACGTGAAAGATTGGTTAGCTAAATTGTGTAAGTTAATTAGCTAGGTATTTCCTCTCTTTTTACCTTTAAAGACTACCTTCTTATCCACCAAAGTGGTAACCTGACATTCTCTAGGGTTAAAGATGACTTTATTATCTTTATCACTTAATTGATTTATACTTAACAAATTATGTTTCAAACTTTCAACCAAAGGAACATTTCCAATGAGAGAGCACCCTTCTTACTAACAATTCTAATGTCAATTAACTTACCTTTGACATTATTTTCAATTGTTACATTACTACCATCCTTCTTCTTAATGGCTATGAATAGCTTCTTATTTTCGATCATGTGTTTTAAGCACCCATTATTCATATGCCAATCATTGTCTTCCTTGGTGACTTCCAAGCAATTCTATAAAATAAAATCATTTCTCTTATGTTTAGGTACCCAAGCATACTTAGGTCCATGGGTTAGGCTTGAAAGAGTCCTCCAATTTAAGATGTGCCTTCCTAATATAGCAAAATACATTTACATGTCCAAACTTCATGCAATAATGGCATTATAGATTAGACTTATGCATTTTTCTCCTATAAACAACTTTAGTTTGAGTAAGAGGCCATTTCATACTTTGGCATGCAAGTGTAAGAGTGATGAGGAGTAGAAGAGAAGTTTTTGTATATGTACTTTTGAGCATGCCTCTTGGTATACATGTATGCATGATTTGCTCTTTGAAGCTTAACACTTGAGGTTTGAGGAGCATTTCCTTTACCCTTTGGCATAGAAGGCTTAGTGCTAAGAGCACTTTTCTTCTCAATCACTTATATACTAAAAGTCTTAGGTTTTGATGCTCTAATGAAAAAAGGAGGAGAGAATGTAAATGAAGAGGCTCCATTGAAACTAAGACCATGTCCTACGAGGGGTGGTCTTTGAGATACAATGAGTGTATCCAAAGTTTCTTTCCCTTTGTGAAATTTAAAGATGGAGTTCCTTAACTCAATGACTTCACCTTTCAAAGAATCATTTTCTTTTCTCAAAGAATCAATAAAAGATGAAGTTTTTAAAAGATTTTCTAAAGATTTCTTGAGTTTTCTCATTAGAAGACCTCAAGTCATTAATAAAATCATTTAAACATTTAAATTCATCCTTTAGGTTTGAACACTTTTTCTTGTAAACCTTCATTTTTTATTTATACTTAACACTACTTAAAGACATAGCTTCAAGAAGCTCATCATCCTCATTCTCATCTTCATATGCATCATAATCATCGTAAGAATGAGAAGAAGTACTTACCTCATATGAGTTATCCTCTTGAGCTATAAAATAAATCTTTTCTTCTTCTTCTTTTTCATCTTCCTTGCTTGAATAATCATCCCAAGTAGCTTTGAAGCTTTTTTTTTCTCCTCATCCCATTTCTTCTTCTTTTTTAGCTTGGGACATTCAAATTTTATGTGACCTTACTTTTCACACTCAAAGCAAGTCAACTCACTCTTCTTTTCCTTCAAGTTGGATGATGGTTTTTTTTTAAAGTTCATTTTTTCCCGTCTTCTCTTCATGAGCTCCTTGGACCTCCTTAAGAGCATAACAAGGTCTTTTTTTATTCTTACTCTCATCACTTTTATTAGTGCTTTCTTCCACCTTTTTGTCTTTGCTAGATTTGAGAGTAAGAGTCTTCTTTTCTCCTTTTTCTCCTTGAGATATCATCTTTTTCATTTCTTCATCCTTTTTTAGTATCATCTCATGATTAAGGAGTTTGCCAATGAAAACATCAGTTGGTACTTTTCCAATTCTCTTGATTAGACTCTTGTATGCTATAAACTCTTGCCCCAAATTTCTCCATAAAAAGAATCTTGAGAATTTTGGTGTTTACCTTATGATTTGTGAGAACTCTTTCACACTTCTTGATATTATTGACAATGGATAAAAGTCTATTTGTCATATCGGTGATCAATTCATTCTTTTTCAATATGAAAAGCTCTCATTCAGTCACTTACATCTCTAATCTACTGGATTTTACAAGAGTTATACTTTCATGGTAGTTTTCTAGAGCCTTCATATTGCATAAGTGGTTTGATAATGTTGGACTCTTCTAATCTCTTCTTTTGATATAGAGCTCAAGAGAATAGTCAGTGCCCTCTTGTTCTTCCTATTTGACTTCCTATAAGCGTTAAGTTATTCTTCTCTTAAAAGTAATTCTTCACTACCATCCACTACTCTAGTGGGTGGCATCCATTCCTTAGCAACAATGTCCCATAAATCCATGATATCACTATCAAGGTATATCTTCATTCTATACTTCCAATGAGTATAGTCAGATCCATTAAAGAAAGGTTTGAGCTGATAGTGGATTCCTTCTTGTGCCATCAATTTTTTCTCACACAATTAAGGCTTGAATTCAGACTATACTATTATACCACTTGTTGGCCCTTGTGCACTAAGAAGGAGAGTTGAATTGGTGAAAATTTAAAATTTTGAAAGGTAATTCCTCAAGATAAAGATAAGAAAAAGGGTAGAAGAGAAATAGACACTAGAGATTTATAGTGGTTTGGGTGTCAACTAACCTTAAGTCCACTTCCCAATTCTCTAATTGAGTATTTCATTAACACTAAATGTTGTTTCAAAAGCTCACACCAAACTTTACACTATGTGTTTGACAAGGCTCACTAACAAACTTACAAGTATTTTTTCAAGGCTCACACTTAACCTATACAAGAGTTTTTTTTTTCAAGGATCACTCTAAAACCTAAACCTAAAAGTGTTTAATGGCTCACACCCTTAACAACTCACTTAATGAGAGAGGGTTGAGAAATAAATTTATAAGAGTTTAGCCATAATAAATTATTATTCTCTTGCATGTATGACCATTTGGTGGAGTATTTATAGGTTCCTACCACCAAAAAACTGTTACAAACAAAACTATCCCCAAATCTTCAAAGTTAGTAGCAAAATCTTGCATTTAATACTTGTCAGACAAAAGTCACAATCGGGACTATAGGTCGGGGTCACAATCTTCACATTTACTTTAGATTTTGCTTAATTGAGGTTGTGAACTTCAATTGTGTTTAAAAGCTAGTTACACATAGCATTTTAGCATTAGTTCTTCAAAATTCTAATCGTTAAGTCCCTCTAAAGAAGTTGAAAGTCATGATCACAGCCTGGGAGGGCTGGCTAAGACTTCCACTATAAACCAAGCTAAGAGAATGGAGATTTATCATATGATAGATCGTAATCGTTGCGAATAAGTCATTATCATGACTTATAAGATTCCAATGGGTCTTTTGACATGTGGCTTTGCCTAGTTGAGTGTTTGAAATTCCTTCAATGTAGTTTGAAGATAGCAGTCGTGACTTGCACCACGACTCCAACCATGAAATAATGTGTTAGTTTTATTCATAAACTTTCCTTAGGCAACGGTCGCAAGTTTAGAGTAACCTTTCATACTTTGAGCTCCTTAATTCCATTCAATTTTTGATGAGTTCTTAACTTAATTCTTGTAAGAACAACACTTAAAATTGACAATAAAATCTTTTAATCCATATTGGCAAGATCAAAAAAGAATTTTAACTTATATTTGACCAACCTAGTCCAACAGTAAGAATAATAAACAAAAATAAAATGCATAGTTTGCTTTTAAAGACAAAGGTAATATACTCATCAAGGGTGTTTTTTGTGCAATGGTCTTTATTATAAAAAGGGACTATCATAAAAGATAGGAATTGAAAGCTTTATTAGTGGGAGAGGCCAATGAAGAAAAGGAACCAAAATTTGTAACATTGATGAACCCCTTATAATTAATATGATATATGATTTTTAATTGTTTGAGTATAGGTGAAGAAAAATGCTTAGGAGGCGAGGACGGTCAAGGGTCATCAATGAGGATGTCAATTTCTTTTGGTATGCTTTTAATTCTCATTAAATAATTAACATGCTAGACCTTGGTGGCAACTAAGGATGGCATGAAAAGGCATGCCAAAATAGTATAAAGACAAGGTAGTTTGGGTAGAATATCTCTACTTTTAGGTTGAGATTTGACTCATGGGCTTATTGGTGCTTGTTAGCTAGTATTGGCAAGGTCCAAGTAGCCACAATAAAGGGTTTTGGTGAATTGGCTAGCTAATTAGCTAGTAAAGCCCCACATAAATGGCAAATAAATGGCTTGCACAAATAGTCATAAGTGATTACAAAGTTTAGATAAATATGAGCTTATTAGATTTTATGTCTTAATGCTTTTCATTATTGGCAATAAATAGTCTTGATACTTTTAGGTGGACTTATAAGAATTGCCTAGCAATTGGATGTGTCAACTACCTATGTAATAGAAAATGCCTCTTCCTCATTTCTTGCAATTGCCCATATAAACCATTTTCTTATATATATATGACAAAATTTTGTATAAAAGATCATTGGTATAGGACTACAAATGAACCCAACGCTTGTGAAAAGCTTGGAAGCTTGAATAAATAAAAGCTCGTTTGAGGTTCTTTACATAGTAAAAAAAGAATCTTATGCTTAATTTTTGAACTCATTTAATAAAAGAGTTAAGTTTGAACAATAGTATGTCAGATCATTTAGGCTCATAAATAGCTTATCTTTACCTTGAAAGTGGACTCGTTTAGTATACTCAACTATAAACTAAAAAATAGGCTTGTTTAAATAGCTTAGTATATGTTTATGAATTTGTTCATCTTATTTAGACTCATGAATTTTTGTAATTTATAATTAAAAAATAATACTTAAAATTATATATTCCATTATATAAATGATTAAAAATAGATGTTATTTAGTATATTAGAATATGTAAAACAAACATTATAATTTGGTATCTTTATGAAAAATTTTAGTTATAATTCAATATTATTAAGAAAGATTTAAAGCTCAATAATAGCTCGTTTAGGCTAATAAGCCATATGCAAATGTAGTGATATTCAGCTTGGCTTGACTTGGTTAATAAATAGACTAAGCACAAGCCTGAATTTTAGGCTCGTTTAGTAAATGAACCAAGTTTGAACTAGTCCAAGCTCGGGACATTTGCAATAATATTTGAATTAAGAATACTGTTGTATTTTCTTTTATTACTTGAGGTAACATTGTAAAAATCTACTAATTTAGTGACAAAAATTTTCTATCACTAAATAAAGGTGATAAAATAGTAACAAAATCATAATTGCGAAATTTTTTGAGATTTTATGACAAAAAAACAATGACTTAACAACAAAACACTTAATAATGGAAAGAATCTAGTATTGGGATTAATGCCAAAAACTTGGCACGAAAAAGACAAGGATCGACATGTTGGACTTTTATAGAAATCAAGGATGGCATGAAAAGGCATGCTAAGATGGTATGAAGACAAGGCAATTTCAATGGACTATCTATACTTATAAGCTATAAAGTGTCTCATAGGCTTATCGATACTTATTGGCTAGCATTAATTAGGGGCCAAGTACCCACGATAGTAGACTATGGTAAATTGGTTAGTGATTAACTGATCAAGGTATACAGATGGTAAATTAAGGGTTAGCACACATAGTTACATTGGACACATATGAGCTTGTCAAATTGCATGCATGAATGTTTTTTTCTTATATGCAATTAACTGTTTTGATACTCTTAAATGGCTTATAAGAATTGCTTAACAGTTGAGGATGTCAATTGCATATATATTAGAAAATGTCGATTCCTAATTTCTAATAACTACCTATATAAACTATTGTCTTATATATAGTAGAACTTTGAGAAAGGAATCATTTGTGTAAGGAGTCCTATTGCATTTTCTTTTATTATTTAGAGAAACGTTATAACAATTTGCCAATTTAGTAATAACATTTAACTATAAAAAGTTTTCATCAGTAATAGTAATAGAATGGTAATAGAATAATGACTGGATTATAGTTACTAAAATTTTTAAGATTTTATGATCAAATAGTGACAATTTAGTGATGAAACACTCAGTGAAAAAAAGTATCCATCGTTGAGTTTAATACCAAAACTGTCATGGAAAAGACAAGGGCTAACATGTTAAACCCTTATGGCAATTAGGGATGGCATGAATAGGCATGCTAAAATGAATGGAGACAACTTTTTTGATGGGTTATCTATGCTTCTATGTTGGGAAGTGTCTTATGGGCTTATCAATGTTTGTTGGATAATATTAATAAGGGCCAAGTGGCCAAAATAGTGGGGTATGGCAAATCAATTTGGTGATTGGCCAATCAAGTCATATAGATGGTAAATTATATGCTTCTATAGCTGGTTATAGGCGATTACAAATGTTGGACATAAATGAGCATGTTAGATTGCATATATGAATGTTTTTCCTTATCGGTAATGAATAGTTTTCACTCTTAGGAAGACTTATAAGAATTGTCTACAAGTTGGGGTGGTGACTACTTATATAATATAAATTGCTTTTTTTTTTTTTTTGGGTTTTAGTATCTGCCCATATAATTGTGTTATATATATATGACATAATTTTATGTAAGATACATTTGTATGAGGACTCCTATTATATATATATTTTTAATTACTTGGAGTAATAAAAGTTGAGAAAGGTTTTTTTTCTATAATTATTGTGGGTTAGATGAGTTTTACTTAAGTAAATTTTGTTACTTATTATTTAGGCCCTATTTAGGAACTCATATTTTGAAAGAATCTAATAGAATTAAATTTTGTTTTTAAATGATTCTTTTATTTACAAAGCCTATACTTAAAATAATTGAATTTTTATTTGAAAATGAAATTATCTTTTGAAATTTTAAGTGCTAAACTGAGACTTAGTTGCAACACATGTGAAAAAGCTATAAGTGATCAATATAGAAGCCTTACAATATAGACAATAGTATAATGGTTAATGAGTCGAGTGACTTGGCATTTCTAATGTTTTTTAAATCAATGAATTAATATAAATTTAAAAATTATTTGTAATAAGTATTTATCTTTATCAAAATAATATTTTAATAATTAAATTATTAAAAATTATATATTTTTGCTAAATCATACTATTGAATTGAAAAGCATGTGGAATAACTAATTAAAAAAGAAAATATTGAAAAGAAAAAATACACATAAGAAAAGAAAAATACTTAAAATATTTAAAATAGTTATTTATTTAAATTCATTAATTTTTTAAATAATTTAACTTAATTAAAAATTATTTATTTAATGTTTTATATATTAAATATAACTATATAAAAAAATAAGATAAAAACTTTCTTAAATAATAATTTAAAAAATTTTAAATTATAATTTGCATAACACAAGAGTTAGATATTAATTCTATATAAATGTATACATATACATCTAATAGTTCATAGATATGCAGTTTTATGGACAAAATCACTTTTTGTATGATTAGTTATTATACAATGTGTGTAAGTTGAAAATTGGTTATCTACTTTCCTGGTATTTTCAGTAATTATATCATACCTAAGTCTTTGAGATTTCACTTTTTATTTTATTTAAATGAAACTCTTATTTTTAAAATTTTTTAATAGTAATTTCGATATGATTTCGTTACTCTTTTGCTTGTATTATTAATAAAATGTAAGGCTGCGAATAGTTTTAAGAGATATCAAATTGAACTAAAAATAGTATTGAATTGAAAAAAATTGAAGTACTTTCAAGAATTAAACAAAAAATAGTGCATGTAATATGGGTTCTATCCTTCATAGATACTTAGATCTTGGTTGACTTGCATCAAACCAAATCAAGATCCATAATTGAATCATAAGGTTTTTATAAGTGTTTTTCATCTTATATGTTAGAATGTTATATATGTAGAGTATAATAATAAGCCATATATAATTCAAATCTTTTTATCTTATTCTGATACTCATACCATTTAACCACCTAAAGTCCTTATTTCGTCTCTAAATCTAATAATCTAATCTCCTCTACCTCATTTTCTAACTTTAATCATCTAATGTTCTCTAACTCTTTGTTCTTCTTTAATTGATTAAGACTTAAGAGGTCAAAAATCTGAAGTGAAGAAAAAGACAATGAATTGCAGTTAAAGAACCGAAGAAGAGTTGAAGTAAAGAAGAAAAATTGAACTCATCGTATTATAGAATACTTAAAGTAAAAAAGAAGAAGACCAATTTGAAATGTTGCAACCATAAGTAATTTGTTCTGATTTTATATTTTTATCATCATGTTAGGTAGGTTTTTGAAATCAATTGCATAAACAAATTTAAATTGATAAAATTTAAGGATTTTAGGAAATTTGCATGCATAATAAATTAATACATTTGGATACTAAAATTGGGTAGATCAATTAAGGTTTTAATCAAGAGGTTAATTTAAAATTGTTATTGAAATTGGTAATATGTTGTTTTATATGGAACTGATACTAAAATTAACTAAAAATTGCTATTGAAATTGGGTAAATGAACTAGGATTTGATCAAATTAGGTATAATCTACTGTACTTTTTGGAATTGGTACTAAAATTTTAACATTTTTTTTGAAATGATATTGTAACTATTTGAATTTGTTCTGTTAAGAATTTGGATAGTGTCTTACTAGACCTACTTTGGGATATTTGCATATTGTGATTTATAACTTTATCATTTGGATTTAAGGATTAATTTCTAAAATGTGAAGATTATTGGAAAAGGCCAAGAGTGTAATTTTAATAAGAGATAAACTAGTAGTAGTTCAATGATACTTTATTGTTAGTTCCTCTTCCTCCAACATCATTGTGGCACCCCAACTATTACTGTATGTGTAAGTAGGCATATAGCTTCTCTATTGTATATGCACCTCTTTTAGACTACTCAATTATACCAGCATTAGAAATAATAAGATATGAATATGCTAAACTCAAAAACAAAAATGAATGTAATGCCACCAATCCTTTATCTTCTCATACCAGTAGTAATAAAAGAACTAGATCTAGAGTAAAGTGTCTTTGGTGTAATGGTAACTACATGGTAGTAACATTATAGGAACATAAAGTCTTAGAAAATATTTAAGAGAATCATGCATACACTTTTCTTATAAAAAGGAATTTATAAAGGAAAAAATAAATGATAAATTATATAAAAAAAATTACTAGTTTGCCAAAAGGATAGAATCCCACATCAATTTGAGAATATAAATATTAAGAGTGTATATAGATCAAATCTCAAACTACTAATGATTTAGATTACTATGTTTAGGTCACATGGTTTAACCCTTATTTATAAGTTATTTGATGCAGTTTGATTTTCAAAACATCATAGGTTAAAACATTATACGAAACTAGTGGTATTATGAAAAAAAAAAAAAAAGGCTATCTATGTCTAAAGATGAGGTGGAGGCACCCAAAGATTATTATGTCATGTAATACCTAGGGTTGGATCCTGATTTAATGGCATATAAGCAGAGATTTTGATGAGGTCATTATAAGTGCAAAGAAAGGTGATTATAACATCCTAAAATTGGGAAATTGCCGACTTGAAGTGGTAGCTTAGAAAAAGTGTTGAATCCCACATTAATTTGAGAATAGGAATGTTAAGAATTTATACAAGTCCTAATTTAAACTCCTAAATAACTTGGGTTGATGCACTATAGGTTGAGTGCTTTAGCTTATAGTTTCAAATTATTTAATACAATTTGGACTTGGACAATAAAAAAACCTCTTTCATGTATTAAAGCTATTAAGATAGAAAAGCTTAAGATTAGAGTTTAGTAGTTTGATCAATAGGCTTATAAGGAAGCCTTAATGAGAATAAAAATGAACTTTCTTTTAGGTTTATAGAGAGGAAGAGGTTTAGGGAGTTTTGTAAAGATAGTTGTACCACATTTTGTGATACCATATAGATTCATTATAGTTAAAGATTATTACTCTTTATTTGTTAGAGAGAAGAAAAAAAATTACAAGACATAATTTATTCTCAGTGTCGAAGAGTGAGCTTGACAATTGATACTTAGACAAGTGTCAAAATTTAAATTATCTTTATTTGATAGCTTATTTCATAAATAGTGAATGAAATCTTCATAGAAGAATCATCAATTTTTGTGTTATTAAGAGTCATGATTTTATAACTATAAGAAGAAGGTGCTAGCTTGGAAGAGTGAGGAGTATGTAAAGTTACATGCATTACTATGTATAATGCCTCAAGTATGCTAAATAGTTCAACACGTAAAAAAAAAACTATTGAAGAAAAATGCTTTTATAGTAGGTAAGGATGCATTTCATATTTGGTACTTTGCTCACATCCTTTAATTAGTTGTGAAAAATGGTATTGATATTACTCAAAGATCCATTGGAAGGATTAAGGATATGGTGGAATATATTAGGAGTAGTCCTTAAAGAATAAATCATTTTAAGAAATCTTATGATTATTCCAGTCTTAAAATCATTTCCTTTTTTTTTTTTTTATTATAGTTAGATTATCCAAATAGATGAAATTTTACATATTTAATAAATTATCCAAATAGATGAAATTTTACATATTTAATGTTGAATTATGCTTTAGGATATCAAAAGGCTTTTGATAGGTTGGAAGATCTCAAACTTTATGCATGAATTTGGTGATGATTTTCCTCGTAAGGTTGGCTAGAACAAAGCTAGATTGCTAAGTAAATTTCTTAAAAAAAAAAAACTGAGGCCTTTTGTAAACTTTCCAGTTTTCGTGCTTTATTGCCAACCTTAATTTTCTTGAGATAGATAGGATTTTAAAGGAGTTGCACACTTGTGAAAAATGAAATGATAATTAGATGTCTGAAATGGTTAAGGAAGTGAGGGAAAAGTTTGATAAGTATTAAGGATCTTTAAACAAAATGAATGTTATGCTTTTCATTGTTATCATCTTAGAGCCTAGATATAAACTAAATTATATAAACTATAAACACATAAGTTATTATAGTGAGGATGAGGCACAAAAATTGATTATAGTGTAAAAATTTATGAATAAATTGATGAATGAGTACTAGACAAATTGTAAGCAATCAAATCTAGGTATGGTTTTTGGTCATTTTAGATAGATTATAATTAATAATGATGATGACATGGAATAGGGGATTAATGAGTCTTTGTTAGAGGTAGGGATGGAGAAGAATATGGCTAGCCAGTCTAAGTTGAATAAGTATATTAAGGAGTTTTTTTTTTTTAAATAAATTCAATAGTGATTTTAATTTATTGGGTTGGTAGAATGTTAATTTAGTGAGATACCCTATCCTATCTAGAATTTCCAATAATGTGTTAGCTATCTAAGCCTCAATATTGGTCTTAAAAATTGCCTTTAATACTAGAGAAAGAACACATGATTATTATAAAAGTTTCGTACTTTTTTTTTTAATCATAATTAAGGTCTTGATTTGTTGTTAATAGTAGTTGAAAAATTCTAATAAACCTTTCAAACTTAAAGAATCATTAGAAGATACTGAAAAATCAAAATCAAGTAAAGTTTCCTTTTTCATTTAATTCTTTATGCATTATAATTGCATGTTTGCACACTATTACCTATATTGTACTTAAATACATATTGTTATTGTAAAAATTATTCAAGATTGTGAGATTAATAAATCTTTATACCAATGCTCAGTGTTGATTACTAAATTTGATTGAGGTAATTGTGAATTGTGTCTTAATTGTGTTGTAATATTTGTTAACTATTTTTTTTTCACTTTTGATTCAATTTACTATGTTGATTTGCTTCATTTGCAAAAATATTTCAAGTGGAATATATGGAGGTATATTGGTGGTGAATGAAGATTGTAGTAAGTCGTGTGTGTGTATATATATATATATATATATAGATTATTGATGGTGAATAGATTAGTGTAATTATCTGATTGACGGTGATGGTGATTTTTGTAAATAATGATAATGATACTAAGCCTAACAATTGGGGACTAGTTCTAGTAGAGGCCTTATTTACACTTTACTTATATCATTTGTTTTGTAATTATAAAATACTATAAATTATCTTTAATTCTTATATTAAAACTTAAAAATTTATAACTTAGAAGAATTATGCTAAGTCTGTGATTGTGATTTATTAATTTGTAAAGTTGTAATTTTTTGTTCGCAATTTTCACATGATATGATTGTTGATTTGCTATAATTATTAATTATGAGCTATAATTAGTATTGTTGTTTTAATCTCTAACTTCGTAGTTTCTAATGCCCTATGAATATTTAGTTCTAAATGTAGAAATCAATATTTGTCATGTAGAAATCAACATTTGAAACTTTATAATTTTATAAATGCTTAAAAAGTCAAATTCATAATTATTAAAAAGTCAAATTTGTAATTGATTGTTACAATTTTAGTTTTTTTGAATTATAGATTCAACTTAAACTAAATCAAATTGAATTGACCTAAAATGCATCAAATTACTAAATTGAAGTGAATTAAAAATATAGTTTGATGTGATACTTTAGGTCAATCAATCTAATATCAATTCTATGTTTTATAATAATTTATTTTTAATTTGATTCTAGTACTTTTTAAATCTTCGACTTGAATAAAATCCTAGTCAATCTTATTACAGAGCAAGTTTAAAAACACAAGTTCATTAACCCTGTAAAGAAAAGAAAGAAATATTATATGGTCCCTCGTAATACTTGAAAACTAGGAACAAAATAGTAAAAGGTATGAGTATGGGTAAGAGTTTAGAGTTGCAAAAATGGAGATTGCATCGTATAAACCTTTAAAAGCTCATTAGGGTAGTTTTAAATTAATTCTTGTCGTGAAGTATTTGGAAAATGTTATCAATCATAATGATCAATCATAAGTGGTTTTATGAACCATTCACTATTGGTTCTATATTAGACATGGTAAATCGACCGGTCTGTTACTATTTTTGCAAATTTTTTAGTATTAAAAAGAGAAATTATATTAATAAGATTACAGTGTTTATTTGTTATTTTTTTTAGTTATGCTATCATATTTGGGTTTTTGACTTTCACATTTTATTTTACATTGAAGGGATCAACATTGCTTTCATTATTTGTACTTTAATAATATTTTTGATAAGATTTTATTACTTTTTTTGGGGTCGAAATATTACTTTTTACTTGAATTATTACTAGACATCAAATTTAATTTGACAGGAAGAAAGAAGACACAAGTTTTTGTTTTGACCCGAATGGGAAACTGGCAAACATTACTTTGGTCCTTGTAGGAGTATCAATAGCAACTGTTACTTGGAAACTGGAAAGGTAATAGTAGAAAGTCTGAGCTTTGGGTAAGAGAGATTGGAACTGCAAAAATGCTTCGGCTCCAAAGGAGCTACTACATTGTCGGCTCAATACATGGACTATTGGGCTATGACATTATCCCTTAGCTTTGGCTCTGCCTTTAAACTCACCAAAACTATTCACTTTTTCTTGTTATGGTTAAACCTAATAAAATGGGATTTATAGGCTCTCTTTTGCTTTCACAAACCTCAATCTTTCTCCCCCCAAATGCTATTCCCAAAGCACAATATATTACTATGGAGGAGAGAGACAGACTGCAGGTTATTTCTTCGCTCTTTCATTATAATATTATTTTATGTCTCTTTTTCGCTCTCAATTGTCTTGTCTGACTGTCTTTTTCTCAAGTGCTCCCAAGGCTTCTCCACTGGCTATAAACAAACTTTGCAGCCTTTTCTGTCAGATTTCACTTTCTCCTTGTGTAGTTGGGTGGTGGTATAGTAAACTACCTGCCAAAGGATATGAAAAAAAAAAAAAAAAAACATAAACAAGTCTAAACAAAATCTTTTCCAAACTTTCTCCACATATAACCCAACCCTAAACAAGCCTCTACTATTAGAACCAAAACCCAATAAAAAGCAACCAAACTAAACAAATCCCTCTTTCTATCTCTCTCCATGGACTGCCATCTGAAGCAATGGAGAAACCAGCAGCATGAATCAGAAGAACAACCTTCTGCCAAGATGCCAAAACTTCTCATAGATCCCCATCAGCAACAACTACAACAGCAAACACAGCACCACCCATCCGAGTCTACTGCGCCTCTTCCTTTGTTTGTACCTGAACCCAACAATAAAATCAGTAACCTGTCAGCATTTCAAGATTCAACCTCATCAGCTGCCACAACCAGATATCCTTCCACCATCAGTAAGCTTTCCTTTTTTTTTTATTTTATTCCTTTTCTTGCACCCTTTCTTTCCTTCTCCCTCATCTAACAAAGCACAGTTTGCTGCTATATAAAGATTGCCTTGTCCTAGTTTTGCTTCTAACTTTAAACAACTTACCTTTATTTTCTTTTCCTTGTTCAGTAATGGGAGGAAGTCACTTTAGCTTGGCTCAGTGGCAGGAGCTAGAGCTTCAAGCTTTGATATACAGATACATGTTAGCTGGTGCTGCTGTTCCTCCTGAGCTACTCCAGCCAATCAAGAAAAGCCTTCTTCATTCTCCGCCATATTTCCTTCATCACCCACTTCAGCATTACTCTTACTACCAACCATCTTGTAAGTTGCTAATAATAACTGAAACCTCATCTTTGTACAACATGGGTTTTAATATTTCTTGATTTTCCCAATGCTTAGTTACCATACTGCATGTTTTATTGTTTACAAAGATTAAAGATTCCTAGTAGTACATTTATTTTCTTGGATTTGCCATTTCACTCTCTTCTTGGTAAACAGGACCTCAATCCAAATGAAAATTTTCTTGAGCTTTAGTCTTTTTCATTAAAAAAATATTTGCCTTTTATTTTACTCTTTCTTTAACAATATAACGACAAACGGAGTTCAATATCAACAGTATTGCAAACAGGGTACTGGGGGAGAGCAGCCATTGATCCGGAGCCAGGCCGGTGCCGGAGAACAGATGGCAAGAAATGGCGGTGCTCGAGGGACGTGGTGGCTGGTCAGAAGTATTGCGAGCGCCACGTGCATCGTGGCCGCAACCGTTCAAGAAAGCCTGTGGAAATCCCCACACCCACCACCTCGTCCTCCACCACCACAAACACCAACACCATTATTGGTATTGGTGGGGGAGGAGGTGCGGGTGGTGCCATCGGTGGTGCTGCTTCTTTCTACAA
Organism: Omphalea diandra; assembly: GCA_949677035.1. Lineage (NCBI taxonomy): Eukaryota > Viridiplantae > Streptophyta > Magnoliopsida > Malpighiales > Euphorbiaceae > Omphalea > Omphalea diandra. Next base: position 121,488 of record CATIWR010065736.1, on the reverse strand, counting down.
TACCACACCAATTGCGGCACCACCTCTTGCGACGGTGACTAGTGGGACTAGTTTTTCTTTTTCTGGGCAAACGCCTTCCACTGATCTGCTCCACCTCAATAATGGGTAATCGTTGATGCTTTTACTATAACCTTAATTTTTTAGGGGATACTATAATAATAATCTTGAATTTAGTACTCGATTCTTGTAGCTCAAAGTGGGTTAATCTTGGTTCTTGATGCTTTTACTACTATAATCTTTGAGGGTATACTATGATCTTGATAGTATACTATGATCATGATTTTAGTACTTAATGCTTGCGGCTTATATCTTGATTCTTGATACTCTCTACTATGATATTTGATGTTAGTACTGGATTATTTGTAGCAAATGTACCAAAGAAGTTGGTTTTTCTGGGGTTTGATAATTTGATGAAACATTTCTTTCAACTCGGGGAGATTGATGGAATCTGACTGTTGGAATATAGTTAAATATGTCGTTGGTAGGACGCCAATGGATGTCTGGCCATTATGTCTCAAATTTGGGGGTATAGCTTTAGATTCTGTACAAACTGAACCCTAACCACTACTTTTGAAGATATTGTTTTCTTTTGCTTAGCATTTTTTAAGCTTTTACAAAAAGCTTGTTTTGGTTTTGTTCTTTGCTTGATCTTTTTGTTCTTGCCCATGTTCTTTTGTTCCTTCGCAGTTCCTCGGATTCCAGACCTGAGATCAAAGGCCTCCTTGGAGCTAAAAATGAGGTTGCCAACAGTAGCGATGGTCGCATACTGAGGCATTTTTTTGATGACTGGCCTCGGTCGCTTCAAGAACCAGACAATGCAGGAAGCAGTGCTAGTGCAATGAACTCCTCAACCTGCCTCTCAATTTCAATACCTGGAAACTCTTCTTCAGATGTGTCATTGAAGTTGTCCACTGGCAATGAAGAGGAACCAACAGACCCCAGAGGCAATGGAAGGGAGCATCCGCAAGTCAATTGGACTGATGCGTGGGGCACGAACCAGGTGGTAGCTTCCATGGGAGGACCTCTTGCCGAGGCCCTGAGATCCTCTGCCTCCAATTCATCTCCAACCAGTGTTCTACACCAGTTACCTCGCAGCTCTGCATCCGAAACTAGCTACTACGTTAGCACTTGATCCTAGTTCATGTTTTGTACATACATTAATAATGAGTTTCTCCTGTTTTCATGCTTGTTCGGAGCTGTGGTGACCCCAACCACAATTCAAGCCTTTAAAATTTTTACGGAGCTCTGATTTTTCAAGTTTCAAATATTGCACAATTTTATTTATTCTAAATCTGTGCCATTTCTGTTTGTTCTCTCGGGGAGGTGGAAATCTTTCACTGGGTAATAAAACCACTCAACTATTTTCAAGATTTCAACTTATTAAAAACGTCTGTTTACGTGGATGATATATAACACCAGTTCACCTTGCCTGTACAACCAATATCCCAGAATGACCATAATTTACCTTGCCATATCCTAAACATTTACAGAATGCCATAGAAAAGCTGCCATGTGATTTAAAAGGTTCACGCCCCTACGGCATGCAAAGTTCTGCAATATGGCGTGTATCCTAGCCCTTCCCTTCGTTGGTCTTGATTATGGTATCTTGGCAGCAAAAAGTTCAAGAATGACGATGTAACTGTGACATCATGTGGCTTGTAAAAAGTTCTGCTTGTAAATTTTGCACGATGCAGATGCACAGCAAGACAAATAATGTCATTCCTTCAAAGAACCTGTTACAAATCTTTTCTCAGCCAACGACAGGTTCCTCTTCATCCTCTACTAAAGCATAGACTACTGCTGTTCTAGATGGTGCATACACCAGGAAGGATCGAGGCCGGTTATCATACTGCCCTTCCTGTAAAAGCAGAAACCCCGATGGGCATTAATAATTAGCCTGAGTAGCAAAATAAAATTCAGTAACAATCTTAGGTATTTCTTACAAAGCTGAAGAATTCAGCATTATGATTAAGCCTGCTGAAGCCACCAAAGAGGGGATCATCTGAATCCAAGACAATCTGAAATAGAACATGATTTAAGCATATTATTTGAAACTAGTGTGCACACAGAATATGGCATAAAGTTCAACTAGATATTCTTAATGAAAAAAAAAAAAGAAAAAAGAACATCCACTAATGAAAACAATAGATTTGCAGACAGATCAACGGTGAGCTACTCATTGTAGATCAGAAAATATCAATTATATAAAACCTGACAGATGCCAAGGCTACAAAACAAGGAATTTTTTATTGGAACAAAATTACTATTACCTCATTGATTGACTTCTCAAGTCTAAAGCAGATACAGAAACTATACCTTGTATTTTCCTGGCTTTAAGCAGCCAACTCGGCAGTCCGAATAGCTGTTAGTCCAATGAAAATTGAAGACAAAAACAAGGTTTCCCCTTTCAAAGACAATAATCCGATCTCCTTCATCTTTACGTGATGTATATTGATGCTCAGAGGTCATGAACTGCATCAAGAATCATCTTCAATGGATAATATTCTATTCATTTTCAATCTCAAGAAGAAATCACACATACATATATATCCACCCCTAGTGTGGGACTAGAATTTGGTAAGAGCTCCAAAAAAATCCAAAATAAAGCATGTTGAAGCCAAAGACAGGTAATTCTAAAAACAACATAAATGAACATAAATACTTATAATGAAGCACATTTCTAGAGCTATGTTTTCCATCTTGTATTTCCACCCAAAAAAAAAAATCCATCAAGAGAGAAGCTTTTTTATTAGCATAATGAAAAAACTGTTCAATTTGAACTTCCTTTCACACTCCACAGTAAATGATAACAGATCCAGAAATGAACAATTCATCAAGAGCATAGCTTCTGAGAAAGCAAGATGAAACCATTCAATTTGGTAACTTCCTTCCAGGGTACTAAATAATAACAGACCCTACAAATATATCAAGCTTTTTAGCAATAGACCATACGAGTACATGAAAATTTTAGTGTCCAACTGTCCATTGTCATGAACATTATCTGGTAAATTTCACCTCTGCTATCATTCTGCTCCTTATGAAATCTAAAATTATTTCATTTTTCTGAGTTATAACTATAAATTTAAGTTCTCCAAAATATACAAATTCACAATAGCTATCAATTTTTGAGTCATAGACAACAATGTCCAGGGTATTGGGAGCAACTCTTAACTGTCAATGGGGTAGTCCACAACAAATTGACCACCTCATGTCCAATACTTTTATAGTTAAGGTTAGTTACAGATCAGTTAGAATGATCAAGGGCAGAGCCAATGTAATATTGAATGGGGTCATTTGACCCCACTCAAGTTACAAAAAGGCTCAGGAACTTCTACATTTTTTTCATAGTGACCTTATTGAAATTTATTTCATAAAAGTTCCAAAACTTCGATGCCTTTTCTAGTGACACCACTAATTTTTATAAAGTGACCCACTTAAATTTGTAAAATTTTCTTTAAATTTTATGAATTTCAATGATAATTCACAAAATAAATAAACTTAAGAAAATTTTCTATGCTCTTATGAATTTTGAATGATTATCCATTAAAATTTATATATTGTCTCTTCATAATTGCTTATGTGCCATTAATAGTTTCACTTTTAATTATATTTCATTATTTCAATAGTTACAAAGCATATATTTTCAAATAAAAATAAATACTATGTTCCAACAAAGCATGACAACAAAAGTAAAATCATATTAAAAAAATATTTTTATTTGAAAACACAATAAAAATGAAAGATAAAAACAAGTAAATTTAGGATTTTCTTGTAACTTGTTTGTGGAAAAATATTTTATGAGATAATTTATATTTGTTGTTTCGTATGAATATTAAAATGCAATTCAAATTAATTTTTAGCATTTGGATTGCACCTAAAAATAATATTTTTTATTTGTAAACTATAAAAATGATAAGCATATCAGAGCATATTTTACCATTTATTATTGAATATAAAAAATAATAATAATATTTAAGTGATGGTTTCATCGCATCAATTATATGCGACTTCACTGACCATAATTTCTAGCTTCGACTCTGAGAATGATTGGATGAATGTGAAAGACTGGCGGTGTTGTAAAAAGCACACTTGAATATCCGTGATAGAATCATATTCTAGATTTTCTATAGATTTGATCTTCTCTATTCCTTCGTTCTTTTGATTTACATCTTTCTAATTCTAATTTCCCTCAGACTCTTTTCTTTTTCATATTCTTATCTATTTTATCCACTCATTTTGTCACAACCATCAGGATATAATAGCACGCAATCCAAATAAACTATCAAGTGAAAAATACTACTAATTCAAAAAAAAAAAAATGCAGCAATTAATAATGGTAGAAAATAGTCAATCTTGTTCAAGGTTACTGTTAAATAGTTGAAAACTTCATCAAATGATTGAAGAAAAGGAAAGAAAAAAAGAATTCAACATTATTTGGTAATAATTTGCTAACACATGTTGTTACCAAATAATTCTGTTTCTTAGGAGATCTCATGAAAATTATAAACAATTTGGTATCATATAAGTCCAATAGCTTTCCAACATTCTTGTGTTGTGACTTGTGAGTGAAAGATAATGCATATATAGGATTTGGTTATATAACTAAATGAGAGAGATAGACTGAGATTAGTTTAACCCAGAAAGCAGCTGCTTCCCTTGTGCCAAAATTTACAGTTCAGTGAAAGATACCACCAGCAATTCAGTATTCTTTCACCAATATAAGCAAATATCTATATATAAATGGACAATATGCAAATGCAGGATGATTAACCAAAGCAATGCCAAAGAAAATAGCATGATTGGAACTTACACCACAGGCTTCTTCAAGATGTTGCATTGCCTGATCAAATTCTTGCATTCCGCGATATCTTAGATAGTCTGCATCTCCCTGGGCACAGACAACCAAGATAAATCAGATACATCCAGTCTATCCAAAATTCTATCCTGAATAGTTTCTTTAACGACGCATAAAAGGTAACTATTGACAATTAAAAGTCTTTGGAAGACGATAAAAAGGTTAATTTTTGATTCTGCATAAACATGATACTTGCATTGGACACTGCAAGACACTAATTATCGGGACATGATTCTTAATACGTAATTTCAGAGAAAAGTTGCTATGTCTTATTGGTTAGTATTCATTCGCGATATAAGTGAACTTCCAGCAATGTGAAGCTATTTAGTCACTTACAATGCAAAAGTAGCTAAATGCTTGCGACACATTTTGGAACTGAAATGTTGAGATGTGCAGGTATTTAAAGTATTCATATATGTTTATTATTGTGTTATGCCTGTAATGCTTTATTAAGGCTACCTGACTAGGTAATTCTCGCGAAATACAGCACAAAGGCTACAGGTAGATAGCTGCAAGATCCTAAAAAATTTTTATTGATTCCAGCATACAAAAGTAAATCTGTAAAAAAGAGATGTGAACCTATGTATTTCATTTCCAGTAAGGAAATTTACATAATATTAGAAGTGATAACACAGGGAGAGAGAGAGAGAGAGAAGGATGCTCAACCATATCCCATAAATCTAACAGCAGAATGCAAGGAACAATATGTTCACTTGGGTAGGTTTGTTAGTTTCAAGATCCAGTTCATGTTCTAAGTAAGCTGACAACAAAAGCAAAAGACGACAAGCAGAATCACTTGCAAATCTGCATAATTCCAATTGAGTCACATGTTTCCCCATGTCCGGTTAATCCACATCTATTTCTCCTAATCAGTGAACAAATCTTAGCGCCTTCTATATTCTTTCAGTATTTTGTGAGTGATGATACTTGGGATCGAGGAAAAAAGACGAATTCTTTTTCTCCTTTCTAGATGGTTCTTGTACTATTTTCAGTTTGGATTGGGCTGGTTTGGTTGATTTTGGAGAATTTTTTTTTGTCTAGCACTAATGAAAAAAGTTAAATCCAACTATGATTATAAAATCTACGTCTCAAATAATTCTACCTACAGATTTTTGCTGGTTTACATTGTATCACACAGCTATATCAATGAGAGTCCTTTGTGAATTGGTTTGATTTGTTTATGCTCCCGATCAACTGTTTGTTTTTCCAGCACAAGAAATTAACCTCTAGCATTAAATTACTGTACATAAATTCAATGCTCACAAACTATAGATACAATTTCTACTTTTTTCCAATGTCTTTGCATAGAAGAAATTGATCTATCCAGTAATTTATTTATTGTTACGGAGAAACACCAAGTGATGTGCAATCAACTCATGAATATGGTACACAAATGGAACCGAAGAAATTGACAATAATTAAAATGAGCAACAAAATTAGGCAAAAACTTACTAGATCAAATCTACGACGGCATTTATCATAACTGAAATTATTCCCTGGAATAACTCTGCCATTGGGAAGACGTTGATCGCCTCTTGGAAAATCAATCCATTCTAATCAAGGAAAAAATAAAGTTTAAAAAACCAAAAATAAGAAACACATAGGTATAGAGTCATGGATGGAATACGAGCTCATTGAATAAAGAAAATCCATGGAAAGACACCAAAAATAATAGTAACAAGTTTAAGTGATTTAACCAATCTTACCAGGGTGTCCAAATTCATTTCCCATAAAATTCAAATATCCTTCTCCACCTAATCCCATGGTAATGAGCCTGATCATTTTGTGCAACGCTATTCCACGATCTATGAGAGGGGTAGATGGCCTATCCAGAGCCATGAAATCATACATATCCTGAGAAAAAAAAATTTGAGGATAAGCCAGGCATAAAAAGCCATGAAGTTTTACTTCTTAGGAATTAAATCACAGTGCTGTTTGTTTGACTCCCAAACCATATTAGTGATGGAAAAAGCAAGTTATTAATGTCAAACTCATGACCACAGAGGACCCAATTACATTATTCAATCAAAATTCACCCCAATAACAATCTAAAAGTGTGAATTCACTTTGAAACCATATCCCCATGTCATACTGAACTTGTTCCATTTCTTGGAAAAGGAAGGGGGAGAAGAACAAATAAGATCAAAGCAAAGCAACTTTTAGTTTAAACAATATTGATATATCTTTTTTGTGCCTTCTTTTTCCATCTATGTTGGGAGATTGCAAGCGCAAAGAACCTTTCAACAATAGACAACGCAATGTTGGCTTCAGATAAAATAGAACAGCACAAAACATTATAAGAGATGAAATGTAAAAGTATAACATTATGGATTTCATTGACATTATACTCTAAATTGAAGCAACTTCTTCAAGCACTAATTTCGCATTGAGAATAGGGAAAGTACAAAATTCTACCATGTGGTTTTTATTTTTAACAAATATAATCTCGTAGTTTATTTATTGGCAAAACTCTACCATGTGATATAACGCTGTTTGCAAATTGATATCAGATCTGTAACTCCGTTACATTCCTCTGAGCTGGTATTAGATTCTGTACATTATTTCAACTAATCATATATGAGTACTGTCCACTATGTTGACTCATTTTGATATCCCACATCGGAGAAATAACAAAGGAAAGGAAGAAAAGTTTTTCTTTTATAAATAGAACCTTAATTCTCTCAGTTTGTTCATCCCAAATTGTCTACTCATCTCTTAGGCAATTTTCAATATTTCTCCCTCTATTGCTTCACTTTGTAGTTATTTTCTTAGTGAAATATAATTTTGTTAGCGTCCGATAAGGTAAGCATAACTAACCGAACCTCGTTAAATTTTGGTGTTTTTATTTCTATCTTTATTTTTCAATAACTATTTTATAGAGTGTAGTTGTAGTGATATATTATAGTGTTAAATTACCATTAGGGCAATTCTGTCTAAGGAGGTTTAATTTTAAGTGGAACCACTTGCGACCCCTCTAATATTTCTTGGGAATCAACTATAGTGTGATTTTTCAGTACAATCTTTCACTCTCTATTCACCTATAAATTTATTAGGTGACTTTGGTAGGTGAAATATTACTTTTATTCCACAGCAATTGGTATAAGAGCCAAATATTACTCTTAGTACGCTCTGTGATTGCAATTTAATTTGTTCTTCCATGTCAAAAAAGATTTTCTTAAGCTAATTGTATTTCACTTTGAAGCGTATTGGAGAATTCTATAATTGAAATGAAGAGTTCTTCAAAAATATCCACACCTATCACGTCAACAATTTCATCACAGCCCATTTAGGCAAGAACTGCCGTGGCAAATTCAAAATTAGCAGTGAAAATCTTTGATGGCAGACCATTTTAGTATGTGGCAAAGTGAGTCTAAACGTTCTTTTTCAGCAAGGTCTAGATATTGTCATTGAAAATTAGAAACCAGATGATGTTGAGGAGAAAGATTGGAAGATGATCAAACGATTAGAATTTGGTACAATTCGATCATGCATTTCTAAAGAGCAGAGATATGCATTATTGACAGAAACCTCTGAAAGTAATTTACGAAAGGCACTAAAAGAAAAATTTTTGAAAAAAAACAGCCAAAATAAGCTTCACATGAAGAAGAGGCTGTTTCGCTTTACTTATGTACCGGGTACCACAATGAATGATTACGTTACCAGTTTTAATCAGTTAATTACTGATCTGGTGAACGTAGATAAGACATTTAAAGATGAATATCTAGCTCTGATGTTGTTGGGATCACTTCCTGAAGAGTTTGAGTTTCTTGAAACTACTCTGCTTCACGGGAAGACTGTTGTATCTTTTAAAAAAGTATATGTTGCCTTATACAGTTATGAACTAAGGAAGAAAGACAAGAATGTCAGTTCCAACAAAGATGCAAAAGCTTTAGTAATCAGAGGCTGTTCGTAGAATCAAAACATGAGAAAGAATGGGAGATCCAAGTCAAGGCCCAAGTTGAGCAAAAATGAGTGTCTTTTGTAGACAAAAGGGGCATTGGAAGAAGGATTGTCCAAAACTGAGAAATAAAGGCAAGCCTGATAAAGGAAAAGCTATAGCAGAATCAAGTGTTGCTGAAATTGATGAAGCAGTGTCAGATTACTCACTTGCTACATCATCAAATGGCTTTTATAATGTATGACTACTAGATTCAGCATGTAACTATCATATGTGTCCCAACAAGGAATGGTTCTTTGATTTTAAGAACTTAAAAATAGTGGAGTTGTCTACACAGCAAATAACATCCCTTTGACAACATGAGATTGGTTCGATTCGCTTGAGAAATGCGGATAAATCAATAGTTTGTTACGTGCCAGAATCGAGCAAAAATCTCCTCTATGTCGGGATTCTAGACTCAAAAGAGTTCGAGGTGAAAGTGAAAAATGGAGACGAAGATTATCTTTGACGCACGTGTGATATTGAAGGGAATTCGAAAGAACAACAATTTGTACGACTATCTAGGTAGTACAGTTACAAAGACAATAGCAGCAACAACTTCTATAAATGATCGATAGTCAGAAGAAACCAAACTATGCAATATATGCTTGGGGCATGCTTGAGAAAAATCCTTGAATTTGCCTGCGAAGCAAGCATTATTGGAAGAAGTGCAAACTTGAAAATTGAACTTTTGTGACCATTGCATCAAAGGGAAGCAGACAATGTTTAAATTTGGGACAACAATCCATAATACTGAAGGTATCTTGAATTTTGTTCACTTTAATGTTTAGGGTTCCTCCAAAACTAGTTCTTTGGGAGAGAAACATTATTATGTGACCTTTGTTAATGATTTTTCTCGGAGAGTATGAGTATACACAATGAAGACAAAGGATTAAGTGTTAGGAGTTTTCCTGAAATGGAAAAAGATGGTGGAAACTCAGACCGGCAAAAGGATCAAACGTTTCCGAACAGATAATGGTAGAGAATATAGAAGCAATCCATTTGAGAAAATTTGTGAAAATGAAGGTATTGTCAGACACTTCACTATCAAATCTACACCACAACAAAATAGTGTGACAAAACGCATGAATCGAACATTACTGAAGAAAGTTCGATGTATGTTATTCAACGCTGGGTTGAGTAAAGAATTTTGGGCTAAGGCTGTAACATATGTGTGTCACTTCATCAATTGCCTACAATCTACTGCTATTAATGGAAAGACACCATTAGAGAAATAGTTTGGAAGATCTGCTATAGATTATGATTTCTTACATGTATTTAGTTTCACTGCATAATATCATATTAAGGAGTCAAAGTTAGAGCCAAGAGCAAATAAAGTATTATTCATGGGGATCACCTTTGGCATAAGAGACTATCGTCTATGGTGTCCAGAGACTGAAAATAGTTTTTAGCAGGGATGTCACCTTTGATGAATCTACCATATTGAGAAAGGTTGATGTTGAGCAGTTAGATGATACTCCCAAGCAAGTAGAATTTGAGAGAATAGTAATCCCAGTAGATAAAGGTGTTGAGACTCATCCTACAATAGAAGGAGATTCTCGAGGAGTTCAAGGACTTCCTCAACAACTTGAACCAAGTACATCTAGAAGGCCAAAGAGGGAGCATAGAATGTCTGACCGCTTTACTGATATGGTGACTTATAAGAAGACGATAGAATTGTCTGATCACTATGTTGATATAGTGTCTCATGCATTTCCAATTGTCGCTGATGACATTCCTACCACTTTTAATGAAACAGTTCAAAGTTCAGAAAAAGAAAAGTGGAGGATTGCCATGTATGAAGAAATACAATCACTTCATAAGAATCAGACTTGGAAACTTGCTACTCTTCCAAAGGGAAAGAAAACAATTGGATGCAAATGGGCTTTTGCAAAGAAAAAAGGATTTGCTAGCCAAGATTATGTTCGCTACAAGGCAAGATTGGTGGCTAAACGCAACGCTCAGACAGAGTGAATTGATTATAACAAGGTATTTTTTCCAGTCGTGAAACATTCCTCCATTAGAATTTTGTTTACTTTGGTAGCATAGTTTGATTTAGAACTAGTTCAATTGGATGAAAAAACTGCGTTTTTACATAGACTTAGATGAGAAAATCTATATGACTCGGCCAGAAGGGTTCAAGATTGTTGGAAAAGAAAATTTGGTGTGTAAACTTGAAAAACCTTTGTACGGGTTGAAGCAATCTTCGAGACAGTGGTACAACAGATTTGACAAGTTTATGATATAGAAGTACACCAGGAGCAAATATGATCATTGTGTGTATTTGCGCAAGCTACAAGACGGATCCTTCATTTATCTTCTTCCTTACGTTGATATGCTAATAGCTTCAAAGAGTCAGACAAAAATTGAGAAATTGATGACTTAGTTGAAAAAGGAGTTTGAAATGAAGGATTTAGGCAAAGCAAAAAAAAATTATTGGCATGGAGATTACCAGAGACAAAATCAAAGAGGCTTTGTTCAACTCGGAAACAATATTTGAGAAAGGTGCTACAACGTTTTAGCATTAATGAAAATGCAAACCTGCTAGTACTCTGCTTGCTCCTCATTTTAAGCTGAATGCCTCTATGTCACCGAAGAACGATGCAAAATGGGATTACATGTCAAAAGTACCGTATGTAAATGTTGTTGGTAACTTGATATATGTTATGGTCTGTACAAGGCCCGACATTTCACAAGCAGTTGAGATTGTGAGTAGGTATATGCATGATCCAAGAAAAAAGCATTGACAAACTGTGAAATAGATTCTACGGTACATTAAAAATACCATGGATTTTGGATTGATATTTTGAGCAGAAAAACAGTCAGCTTGTAGTTGGATATTGTGATTCAGATTATGCTAGTGATCTAAATAAACGTCGATCAACTACTGGTTATGTATTTACTCTTGCAAAGGCACCAGTTAGTTGAAAGTTTACTTTATAGTCAACAGTTGCTCTGTCTACTCCAGAAGCAGAGTAGATGACAATCACAGAAGCTGTAAAGGAAGCAATTTGGCTTCAAAGGTTGCTTGGTGAACTGGGAATTGAGCAGAAGTACATCAAAGTACATTGTGATAAAGTGTTATCCAATTAGTAAATAATCAAGTTTATCATGTAAGGATGAAGCACATTGATGCTTGATATCATTTTGTGAGAGAGATTATAGAAGAAGATGAACTTAGAATCTATAAAATTCATACCACTGAGAATCCTGCTGACATGATGACAAAAGTTGTCACTGCGGTCAAGTTCCAACGTTGTTTGGACTTGATTGATATTACTAAAGTTTGATGTTGAATTTGGAGACACTATCAAAAACTGTTTGAGGTGAGATTAAAGATGTTGAAATTCGCCAAGATGGAGATTTGTTTACTATATTGGCTCATTTTGATCTCCCACACAAGAAAATAACAAAGAGAAGGAAAGTTTTTTTTTTTTATAAATAGTCTTAATTCCTTCAGTTTAATCATCCCAAAATTGTCTACTCATCTCTTAGGCAATTTTCAATATTTATCACTTTTTTGTAATATTTCACTTTGTAGTTATTTTTTTAGTGAAATATAATTTTGTTAGTATCTGAGGACGTAGGCATAATTAGTCGAACTTCGTTAAATTCTGGTGTTCTTATTTATGTCTTTATTTTTCAATAGCGATTTTGTAGGGTGTAATTGTAGTGATATATTGTAATGTTAAATTTCTCTTAGGGTAATTCTGTCTAAGGAGGTTAGATTTTAAGTGGGACTTGTGACCCCTCCAATTTTTCCTAGAGATCAACTATAGTGTGTTTTTTCAGTACAATCTTTCACTCTCCATTCATCTATAAATTTATTAGGTGATTTTGATGGGTGGAATATTGCCCTTATTCCACAACAAGCACATAATTTTTTCACTTTAAAAACAAAATTTATTCTATTTTTTTATTATATATATATTTAAAACAAATTAGATTTCCATCACAATAAAATTTGTTCAAATATATACAGTAAGTAAACAAAAAAATGAACAAATTTTATATATAGAGTGAAAAATTTTATATTCAAATTTTAGATATATAATTAATTGAAATAATGTATAAAATCTGATATCATGTTAAATGGATGTAACGGAATTATAGATCTGGTACCACTTTGCAAACAACATTACGTTTTGCTAATAAACAAATCACAGGAGCATATTTTTCAAAGAAGAAAACCACATGGTAAAATTTTGTATTTTTCTCTTGAGAATATCTCACTTTTTATCTTTTTCATGGTTATGGTTCACCTACTGTGTTATCAATATTTTTCCATCTAAAAGATGTTCACAAACCCCTTGTCTTAGATCCACAACGTAGAATTCCTAGAAGTTTACAGCATAACATTTCTTCAATCTTGTGCTCAGCACAATTGAGTTTCTAACATGGGAAAACTATCACATTTCTATTCAAAAAATTCCAGCATTAAGCCAAACATTTGAGATTGTCATACAGCTTGAGCATGCAAGAGAAACCAAATTGATTCTGGTACTGGTTTTTACAGTCAGTCCATCTGAATAATCATATACAGACAGGTTATTCCTCTCATTTTATGATGATAAAGAAATAATATTTCTACTGATTTATAATGGCCTTGACATAAACAACAGAATTAAAGTTGTCAACAAATGGATATAAAACAAGTCTCATAGATAGATATTAGCAAAAAAATATATGATGCATATTCAATCCCATCCTTCAAACCTTCAAGCATATTAACCTTTCCTTTTTTAAAAAAAAAAAAATGACAAGTATATTAACTTTTTAACATCTGAACGATGTTCATATTCTGTAGGTTGAGTGATGTGCACAAAATCAATATGGAAGAACTTCTGACCTTGTCCATCAACCAAAAAGCAATTGTTTTATCACCGACTAAAGCTTGGTCATGACTTTCAGCATAAGCAACACACTTTTCTAACCACCTTCTGTTGGTGAGCGTGTGTACAATGTCACCCATTCTCCAGTCCTCATCCCTCTTCCTACACCCAGTATCAACACATAGCATAAACCAGGTTAAATTTGGTCATACACCTCAAAACTAGGTGCTAATATTAGTTACAAAATCCTAGACTCAAGGTAGTAAAAAGAAAGTTAAAAAGGTTTTACAAGACACCATACTGGAGAAGCTCAATCCATTTATCGGCAATGGCCATCTGGAGACGGTAATCAAATCCAACACCACCATCTTCGACCGGAATGCAAAATGTTGGCATTCCACTAACCTACAAAGATAGAAATTATGATTACAAACAGAAAAGAGAAAAAAAGGGATTGAGAATTTTATTAGATCAAATTGTATCTTCAGATGATTTCTCCAAAAAAACGATTAACATACATCTTCACCAATAGTGACAGCCTCAGGGAAGAGACCATGAATCATATTGTTCACGAGCATTAAATAAACCACAGCATCTACATCAGTTGCATATCCGAAGTACTCATTGTAGTTTCCGGTAAAAGCTACCTACGGCAAGCTCACAAGAACTTATGTGAAGATAGAAGGGGCGAAACACCATCAGAGCAGGAGTTCAGAAAAATATCATTAAGAAGTGTTATTAATATCCCTAAATAGAGCAAAACGAAAAAAAGCCTCATGTAACTCATTAATATTACTCGGCATGTGATTTTGCCAAGTTAAATGTCAAAATCCTGTTATTTCTATACAACAAATCAGGCACATCAAAACCTTGATAATCAACTGTCATTTCTATTGCCCTTCACTAAGAAAAATAAAGAAATTTTCAAGCTGCATAAAGGATACCTGTAATCCATGATGAGTGTACATCATTGAAGTCACACCATCAAATCTGAACCCATCAAACTTGTACTCATCCAACCACCATCTTGCATTTGAAAGAAGATACCTCAGTACCTGAATCAATCAGCAAGAATTAGTCCTGACCAATGATGTTGGCAAACTATTTCTCAAACTTCAAACAGTTTCATACCTCCCAGCTTCCATAGTTAAAAAGGCGTGAATCCCACATCCAATGATGACCCCGTGCTCCAGGGTGAAAGTAGTGAGAATCAGTACCGTCAAACATGTTCAGCCCATCCAATGTATTATTTGATGCGTGGCTGAATTTTTTTTATGATTTGTTGACAACCAAGAAAATATTAATAAAATGGATTGAAATTATAAGAATTTGACAACCAATTATGACAATATATCCAAATAGCATCTGAGAGAATAGAAAATATAAAAATTTTCCATCATGAAAATGGTCTCAGATGCTAAATCAGGTTCAACAAACAACAAATACAGATAGTTGATTGTTTGGTCGACAGAAATAAGATAGCTCAGGGACCCTCAAGTCCTAAGCTAAGGTGTTTTCCTATCTTTCATAATTTGTTAGTTCATATTAATAGATCATAAACATGTGCACAATTTCTTATTCCAAATTTCAAATAAATCTGATGAAACATTCCAATGTCTAAATTGCTCCAGCCTGTATATTTATGTATTTTATTTGGCACAAAATTCCGACAGTGTGAAAAATGGAATTCTTCCCTTTTTTTTTTAAAACAGATGCCTCCTAACCGTTTGATACCCCCCCCAAAAAAAAAAAAAAAAAAAAAAAAAAACACCACAAAACAAAAAAAGAAATAAAAAAGCAGGCAATTTCACCCATAAAATTAAATATCAATGGTCATTTAATGTTTCTAGCAATGATTACCTATGAACAATATCCATGAGAACATGCAGACCTAACTCATGAGCTCTATCTATCAGAGATTTCAGATCATCAGGAGTTCCAAATCGGCTGCTTGGTGCAAAAAAGTTCGTGACATGGTACCTGCATTGCACCAGAGGGAACTCACAAGTTTATGAAGTCATGGGGAAGTAAGTACTCCTACCACTAAAAACACCAACTCTAGATAAAAGAAAAATCAAAACACAGGAATAATGAAGATATGGAGCAAAACTATACCCAAAACTAGCATAATATGAATGCTCTTGAATAGCCATGATCTGAACACTATTATAGCCCAGTCTTTTGATGCGAGGAAGCACTTCGTCTCTAAAGTTGGCATATGTGTTAATTATTGGCTCCTAAATTTCACAGTTGGTAAAGTTGTGAATGAGAAATAACAATGACTGAAGAACAAAGACAAATAAATTGAAAAGTTTTCATTAGAAGCCATAGCTCAATGTAATCAAATTTATTACGCATCCCTCATCAAGCATGAGAATTTTATCCGCTAGATATTGTCATGTAGTGACTCAATAAAAGCCATAAATAATTTAAAGCAAAGAAAATACAAGAAATAGAAGTACATATGTCAAAGCATAGCCAATAAACTGTTCTATCAGAGCCGTATTCTGAAAGGGCAACAGATACACAAGCCAAACTCAGCTTTGACATGCTTAAGTAAATCAGTGATTTATAGATATCATAGCATGTAACATAACGTGTACCTTATAGGGACCAATGTTGCAAATAGATGAAATTTACAAAATCATAATTTCCAAAGGATTCTTAATAAACAGTTTGAAAGAATAGTTCACATGTTTATGACATATGCATGAAACTTAAATTCAAATTCATAATCAAAATAAAAAAAATAGCAATTATACATACAAGTTTTGATCAAGAGACTAAACAAGTCATGTTTCAATTAGTTCAAATTTCGCTGATTTATCAAATGAGCTTTACAAGGAAGCTTGAGAAAGACTTGATCACATTAAATGAATGATTTTAAGATGAAGTGAGACTTCACTACTCAAGTTCCAAGTAGCTTGCAAGAAATTTGATTCATTTGCAATCCTCATTATGAAACGAGAGGTAATTACACAACTTTTGTACATTACTTTTGCTCCCCTTAAAAAAAATCAAAACCCAAGTTGCAGAACAAAAGAACTACATACACTGGTGCAGCACAAGTGTGAATAGAAGATTTTTGAGGAACAGGGGTGAAATTTCAGTAGAAAACTCCCGAAAGAGTGACATTTAAGGTTAGGGAAAAATAAACAATTTCCTACCCATTTGGGCATCTAGATATTTCCCCTCTGAGTCCTTAGATTTAAAGGATTTCTGTACCCTTGACATAACTGAGGTGATGGAAGGCATTTCTATTCTCTTCCATACTGAATAACCAGGGCGTTCTTCACATCATGCTGGTCAACCTCGATGCTTATAAGTCAAATCCATTTTCCAGGTCTAATGTCAAATCAGAACATAGTAAAAAATTGCTAATTGAGAGCTAAAGTAGAAATTTCTCACATTATTTTATGCTATCCCCATTTTATTTTATTTTTTTAAATGAGAATATTGTAGAAATAAATCCCAGCAATTTCATATTGATTCAAATGATGAAAGATAAAATCTATAGACAGTAGCATTGAATCAAAACTTTTCAGATCTTTTTACATGAAAAACAAAGGGGAAAGCTGCACACCGTACTACTCATTCCAATATGTGACTCATAGATCCTAAGTGATTTTGGTCTCTTTGGCTGAGGATGTTTGAATACATACTTCTCCTGTAAAGAAATGAACAAGGATGTCAATGCCAAACAAGTCACAAAGATGATCAAGAAAACACAGTATGTCCATTAGAATTACAATCTTAAGCAATGTTACAACATAAAATGCAACAAATGCTTGCTGGTGTATCACTCAATAAAAGAAGAAAGTACCGTGTGGCTGCAAGGAACAACACAAGGATTATTCACATGTACAAACAACAGTGCAGCTAGTAAAAGGGGCATTATCTCGAGCAACAAATTAAAACTCTAAATGTGCACCATGACTGAAATTTTCTGATTTTATTTCCATCATGAGAATGACCCTGGCACATAAAAATAAGGTTAGGACAACGGACAATTGGCAGGACCAACAGTGATAATGTCTTTAAGAAGCTGTTTTATTATCAGAAACATCTATGGCCAAAATTTGACACTTTTTCCAGCTTTTTTGTCTACATATAGTTCCAACTCAGAAACTATTTGTTCTGTTTCCAGAAAAAAAAAAAAAAAAAAGAAGAAATTAGAGAAACATACCTCCTCTGGTGGATCATAGTATATGCCATGGTATGGAATTTCGTCCGGTGCCTGTACTGAAAACTTTATCCAAGCAGGAATAGAATCTTTGATGCCAGATGGAGTATCCATTCGTATCTACATTCACATGGTCAAGTTAGTGCTTATGACTCTGATAAGAAGTTTTAGATTCACAATGTTTGACATATTCAAACACTGTATGATAAGTTAAGTTAGTGCTGATGACTCTGATAAGAAATTCTAGATTCATAATGTTTGAAGTTAAACACTGTAGAATAATTGTTAAGAGTGCAAGATCTGAGAGACCTTGGATATAGCTAATGTCAATGATGATGAGTCCCGAATGGAAAATAAGATCCTACTTTAATTAAATGCAAGAAGCTGAGATGATGCCAAATCAGTTATGAAGCCTCCTTAGCAAGTGTGGAATATGGGTTGCAGAGGCCAAACGTCATCCATCCAATCAAAAGTGTTCAGGGACAATAGAGTTCTTGTAAAGCAAAAGCAGCACAAAGAAAACAGCACCATGCTATATTTGGAGTAATTTTAAGTATTTAGGAGGAGAGAATGCTAGGCTTTCAAGGAACAAATGCTACTAGTTTAGTTGTTGAGGGATATAGGGGCTATTAAAGAAGCTTCTCCAGCATATATCCAGCAAAAATGGAGAGCTTCATTAATTTTCTTTTGTATCATTTTCCACCGTACTTTTCTTTGTAATTCCTTTCCATTTATAAATAAGAAAAAAAAAGAAACTTCAATCTCAGAAGGCTATTGCCAGTTTGGAGTAATGCTTAGATATGTTGATTAGTAATGATGCATCTCATAGAAAGCAGTTCCCTGAAAGATAACCTAAAGATAATTTCATTACATAGCAAAAAAGGTGTGTTAGTTTAACGCTAGCTCAGCTCTCATACCTTCTTTTGCCTTTACAAGATCAGGTGTTATTGTCAAGCAGATGTGAGATTTACATTTCTCTATCCATTAAAAACATAATTTGCTTTTATAAATACAGATATTAGCATTATTTTTTTAATATATTATACAAAATGCATATACAATTGCATTACCAACACCTGTTTTCTGGTAGTGTCATAGTTGCTTGATTTCACATGATATTTTCACTAGATATGACAAAACCACCTCTCCATTGTATGGCATATTCTAGTCTTCTTTCCCAATAAGTTGAAGAAAACAAACAAAAGTGACCAAATTCATGAAGCATTAATATGATTCTTCACCTTGTTTGAGAATGCATATTTGAACTTAAAAAGGAAAAAGAAAAAAGGCATACTGGGAAAGAAAATTGATATCATGCCAACTCTCAATTTTCATCATATTTTTTCCTTTTATACCCCATTCAAATATTGTATTGTGCCTCTTCTATGTTTGCCTTGAAAGAATAAACTTATGATCAATATTATGTTTCAACACGGAGTTAATAAGGCAGATTAGAAAAATCAACACCAAATTCTTTGACTTTGTGAAAGTGGACATACATTTTAGGACAACGCAAAGAGGAATAATGCAAAGCCTTTTCCAGACAGATGGAGTATTATTTATTTGTTCAAAGAAAAGAAAAGGAAAGAAAAAAAAAACAATGAGTGGGCCAAACTTGAAGCATAAAGCTCATTATGTGCAGTAAGACTCCAAAGCTCATTATTGAGAAATATTACCTTCACTCGAGAACCATGGGGAATTGCCAGAGAACCATCTGCATTATTTGGCAAAAAAATCTCCCAGACACCAAACTCATTCTGCATATTTAAGTGACATTTTATGGAATTTAAGCACAAAGGAATTCAAATATAGCAATACAATAGCAAGCCTTCATAGAATCCTATCATTTGATGAAACTTAGACAGGGTCAACTGCCTTTGTGCTTGATATAGCCAACACTCTCAGTCCATAGTTCACCCCCTTACAATCCACCCACTGCCCCAAAAAACAAAAATTCTTAAGTGTCTAATCCAACCAAAGAAAAAGTCCCTCTTCATGAAGTTTAGATCCAATGATACTGCAAATGCACTCTCTCTCTCTCCATCCCTCTTCCCCATATCTAATGCTAATCAAGGTGACACAAGCATAATACAAATGCAACAATAAGCATGTAAAAACCATAGAAAGTCAGCCAAACTTTTGCAATTTGACTAAGCAGTGCCAATTTCATAATAGAAAAATAAGAGCATGGAAAACGCTTTCTGATGACAGATCATCATTCAACAAATCCAAAGAAAAAAAATATAGTGATATTAATTAAAGAATTTACAGCCTGTTTGTCCAAACAAACAATTTACTTAATTCTGATGAATATGAAAGCTCGAACCCATGACCTATTGTAGTATGTATTTTCTCCATGTTTATAGCTTTTATATTTATCATCAATTCAAACACTTGCCATGCAAACTAGTCTTTTCAGTTCCTAACCCATATCAACACAAAGTCTTATTAACGTGCCAGTTTTTTTCTCTTTATTTAATTTACTTTTCACTTGAGAATGATCAAAACAGAATTAATAGGGAAAGAAAACAATCCTAATCCACTAATCAATTATCTGATAACAGATAATTCAAAATAACTATGACTGATATCAGTTCTATTATGGTGAAAGAGTTAAAAATAACAAAGCAATGGAAAAGCATACCCGATTCATAACATCTGCAGTGGGATTCCAGTTGTTAAAATCTCCAATCAATGCAGCCCACTGAAACAATATAAATATCCAACACATTAAACAAGAATAGAACAAAGAAGCTCCTCTTTTAGTATCAACTGGGTTAACATTTAGGCATATGACTCAAAAAAAAAAAAAAAAAAAGAACCACCGAAAAACAGCCACTTTAACAAATTGATTGAGATTTACATAATTAGGTTACTGCTGCATGGTAATGCCTGCACACTTGTGCATTTGTTTTGAAATGCAGGTACAACAATAAAGCATTTGAGTTCTGAAGCCAAAACCTGAACTAAAAACCACCATATGCAGTTCTAAGAATGGCATAGTCTTTAGAGTACATATATCAATGAATATTTAAAATCACATGATACAGAAATAGGGCAAAACAAACCTTAGCTCCTGGTGCCCATTCCCTATAAGTTATTCCTGTTTCACTGAAATCCAGTAGGAATTATAATCAGTAACAATGAGATTTAATGCAACTGAAGTATTATTTCAAGAAACCAAAATAAACAAATAATTCTCTCTACACTTTATTTATCGTTATTTTAAACGCGTGTAAAAGTACTACAGCAAATAGGCATACAACATATGGAAGAATGAAGACAGCCAGAAAAAACCACAAACAAATAACAGTGGAAATAAACCGGGGAAATATTCAATTCACGAGGCTTGTACAAGCTATTTTAAAGGTCACTTGGGATTCAAAAGCAAAACATGTTAACCAGTCTATAGTCAAACCACTACGTGCACACTAATCTGCCTACTTCCAGCTCATGACTGCTATTTCCTGGTATATGGATCTGGGAGGACTTACAAAACCATTTTTAGCAACACACTAGTTTGTTCTTTGATATAATGAGATGCTGAAATTCAAGGAAAATTTATTCTCAATCATAAGTAATAATGCAATGCTAAAATTGGTATCCAAGTGACAGTCCCATGGTTATTTACAAAGATAGAAACAATCAACTCAAAAACCATACTGTCACAACACCAGAAGATTCTATAAATAACCAATGAGGTTTGTTAAGTGAATTTCTTTTTTTTAATATTCTTAGCCTTTTCTTGAGTTCCATCCAGATACTGTGCTTGCAAAGATATTTATTAGGATGGTGATGGTTCAAATATATTATGTGCTTTATTTGAATGTTTTCTACTCCTTTTCACATCAGAAAATATATCACTTTTCAATTAAAGTTGATTCAGATTAAAAGCAATGATAACAGGAACAGCAAGTTAAATAATAGATAAAAGCACATATAGAAGCTACAATCTCCATGCAACGGATGGTAGAAAAAGCAACAAAATGAACCAGCATGGATCAGATCAATACCTGCGTGTGAAACCAAACTTTTCATATCCACGAGAAAATGCATCTAAACCGCCTTCATGCTTGTCAATTTCTTCACGCAATCTTTTGTACTGTGCATACCTATAATTGGACAAGAAGAGCAGAATAAACACAAAAGATTTGATTTCTTTGAAATAAATTCAAATAGCAAGTAAGGGTCAACCATATGGATGCTTTTGCTTCATTCAAACCCATTCAGGGCTTTATCTTTTGAAGGATATAGGACAGCTAAATCCTATTTCACTACTTCTCGTCACATCATCCAAGGTCTGCTTTTTTTTTTTTTTTCTTTTCCTGTGTATATACTTAAATATGATCAACCTTTCATGCTGCTAAAATCTCTGAACTACCAGAACTCTAAAAAAAAAAAAAAAAAAACTCAGAAAGAAGCAAGAAAACTAAAAAAAGATGCCTACATAAGAGATAACTAGTATGAAAAGAGGGTAACTCAGAGGAGCTGCAACACATTCATTCCAGTAACAGTTTTTAATGTTTCTCACCAATAAAAAGAAAATAATAATATTATAGCCTCAAAATTAGGCAATCATATTAGAAAAATCATTCAATCACACAAATAAAATAGAAGCATAATAGAAAATAATATTTGAGGTTCCTCTTTCATGGAAAAGGATTTATTTCCTTGGGTTCCCAGGAGAATAATTTGATGATATTAAAAATAACTACCATTTGAAATATTTTCATGAATTGACATTTGATAATTTTTTAAGCAATAAGTACTATTTGACAATATTTTGCATGAATTGTCATCAAAATACAATGTGGCATGGAGTTTAAAGTTTCCTTTCTATAAACGTGAATGATATGCTAGGATCTGCTTAGTAGTTGGTGCTATTCCAACCCAGGGAAAATGAAAGGAAACACTACTTCAAATCTAATTTAAGCAAATGCAAAGCAGACTGAAATTGAGTACTAATACACAACATGATGGCATATACTGTTACAATCCTGTGTAAGTTGACAATTCCCAATATGCAAGTAAGGGACAGTTAAGGGTTTTTTTTTTTTTCTGGTGGGGGGGGTTGCAAACAAAACCAGTGCACTTGATGAACTGTTCGCAAACCAGCTCATTAAGAGCTCGTCTATTAACTTAATAATGGAAAAAAAAGTGCGAAGGATGTGAAAAATTTATCCCATATTGCTCAAAAACAACTTTGGGAGGGGAAGTTCTTTCGACAAAAAGAGAAGTCCCTCCCTTTTATTTCAATAAATGACGGCATCAATTGGGCTTATAATTGTGGGCCTTTTCAAAAATATCATATTTATAATATGGAATATGGCCTATATAAATTATGGGATTTTTTGTAAAGAAATCAGTTAAAAATTTTTTAAGTGGGACAGCTTGATAAGAAGCTCAAGCTCCATAAAAACTTATGAAGCTCAACCGAGCTCGAGCTCAAACATAGGGTGTCAAAACTTGTTTGAATTTGAGCTTGGTTATATAGTAACCAAACCAAGCTTGAGCATCGTAGAACCAGGATTTCAGCTTGGTTCATTCGCATCCTTAGTTAAGGAAGGCAACAGAATGAATATGAATTCGGTTTCACAAAATCTATACCTAATAGAAAATTCTTTACCCAAATTGGGTTAGGTATTATCCACTTATCATTTTCTTAAAAACAATTAAATGTCAGGTCAGGTGCCTATAGGGTTTGGCAAAATTGTCATTGCTAAGGGTGGTGTTGAAAATGCTCAACAATATATATAATTGACGAAACAAAACATGTCATAGCTTTTGATATTGATCTTCAAATAATCATCCGAAAACACACATTATAAATGAGGAGAAAGAAAGGGGTCAAGGATCATTCAAAACATAATCAGAGAAGAAGTAACTTACCGATAATCAAGGTGTTGACGGAAACCTGTCAAGCTTGGATCTATTTCATATATTCTTTTCCCTCTACCAGGCGGAGGGATGGACCTTGGCTTAGATTCAATTTGTTCAATGCTGACTGTCTCATGCAAAGAAACAAATCTCTCCTCTTCCACTTCATCCTCATTATTCTCATCATCTGCCACAGTGAGACTCTCTACCTCATTAATCGCCTAACACAAGTATCATTAACACAATCAGTTAATGACTTAAGTTGGATTATGATGTCACAAAAATTGACTATGTAATGAGTTGCAAAGGCATAAGATTGGAATAAAAAAAACACATGCAAGATTATTGCCTTTTAGCTTCTCTTCATCTTTCTAGAATTCTCTACACTTTCCAGATATAGAGTTAAGGCAGACAACTCAACTCAACTAAGCCTCAATCCCAGACTAGTTGGGTCAGCTTAGAGTTAAGGAAAATAATCTATATAATAACTGTAGGTATTGCATTTGTTGTTGTGGCTATGTTTCAATTATAGTGAACTTTTGGAAAATTCTCATCTTACATGAAAGAGCCTTCCACATTGTGGTGATAACATTGTCATTCTTTCATTTTACTCAAGTCACGATAGTAGCCTTATGAATTCTCATATTATATTAATGAGTCTCCTGGTTACGATTTCTTTTTGATGAATGCCATATGTGTAATACCTACAGCCAAATAACAAGAATTTTTCAAGTGAAGATACACTAAAAAAAAAAATCATTCCAACTACCATCTTTAAAACTTATCCTGGTTATGTTTTCTAAAGATGAAATTGATGTGCAAATAATCAATGTATTGATAATCTAGAACCTACAAGCATAGTAGATAATACTTAAGGATATTTCAGTCCCCACCACCCAGTTTTCCCTGTCACTTCCCAAGAGAGAAGGACAGAGGGAGTTAAATTGCTCAGGCATGGCATTGACCCAACTTGGGTGATTCAAGAACAAGGGAATAAAAACCTGTTACCAAATGAGAATAGGCCTTCCCCGTATATAAGTTAAGAGAAATTTTCCACAAAAGCCACGAAACCATACTCAATATGAGATTATGATCGTAAAAACCTGTATGACTTGGACCATATTTAACACCCTATCAATTTTTACATGCAAATTAGTACAAACAAATTCAGTCTTGATAATGACAACTGTAGGCCTTCAATAAAGATGGTAAAACCACGTCCCACAATAGCAATTAAACCACAAAGTTTTTCCTTCAACCGCTAAATTAGAACAAAATTTAAAGTAAAAATGCAGTAACCATAACAACCAATCCTATGTTATCACCATGCATCTATAGTCACAAACCTGAAGTTCTTCTACAAGAAGGCTAGGAGTTTCCAACTCATCTTTGATGGATGAGTCATCAATTTGACCACCACCACCATCACCTGAAACAAGAACTTTCTCGGACGTCATTGCTACATTTGACGAGGTGGTGTCAGGATCATACGATGACTTTCCAGCAAATATCTTCCCTACAAAAAGAAACAAAATTAGAAAGAAAAAAAATTTAAAAAAAACTATTTAAAAAGTACTGATAAAATATTATAATTATTAAAAGGAAAAAAGATCACAGATCCAACCGGCATGACTTGCCAAATCTATTAATAAATAATAGTGAAACATAAAAAAATAATAATAAGAATAACAACATAAGAGAGAGAGAGAGAGTACCGGAAAACCGCTCGTTCTTCAACAATAAGGAAAGGGTGGCGGAGCAGGTCAGGCGATCGGTGATTCTGGTAGGTTGAGATTTGTAGAGCAGTGAAGGTGCACATGGAAACCGCAAACCTGATATCGCGTAGTATACCATTTTAATTAGGAGATGAATAGAGAGAGAAAATAAGGTATTAAAGTGATAATGGTGTATATATATTTTTTGATCTTTGAATCTTTTTTTCAGAGATCTCAATAGATGTGTGATATGAATATAAAGAGCAGCAGCAGGGAGCGTGAGAAGCGTGAGGCAACGAAGGATGGAAAGATTTTCGTCCTATTTAGTACTACTGCTGATGCTGATGAGGAGTGGGCAAAAATCAAAACCCACTGCAACGTGTGCACCTGAGAATTGCATGGGGATGGGCTTTGTGGGTCCCTCGAGATTCATTCTCCACCGTCAACCGCCTGATATAGGAAGTATCATAATACTGGGCCACGTGGGCTGTGTCTTTTCATTTTTGGTGGTGCTATAGCGACCAGGGAAAGGATGAGAAACGAAAGGTAGAACGTTTCGGCTTTTGCCTCATTGTTCGTAGGACTTAAAAGGCACTTTTGGTAATTTTCATTGGAATAATGATATCCATTGCATCTTTTTGGTATATCTTTCTAAAGATTCCCATCAATCAAAAGAATGAATAATTCGAGTGGGATTATTAGTTGCAAATGGTGGGCTTAGGTAGTTGGAGTTGAGTTTGTTTTGGATTCAGGTTTGGATCTTTGGCTTGTAAATCTAACGATGGACTTCTATCTAAATAACTATATGTTGTGAATAATTAAATAATATTAAATTCAATGAAAAGTATCTAATGAGATTTGGATAATTTGAACTTGACGTGAGGTTTTTAATGTGTAAAAATTTAGAGTTATTTTTATTTTATGATGAGTAAAATAAAAATACTAAAAAGATATATATATATATATATATATATATATATTGACGATAGTCTATAGATTATATGTAAGTTTTATTTTTTTTGATATTTCATTACCTCGAAAAAAATTTAAAGAAAACTTAAATGAGTTTCTTGAGAGTAGTACATATTGATTTGAAAAGTTAATCACACAATTTTAAATAGATATTGATTAATATTGATTCAAATATGCTTTCATCTAATTATTTATTTATATATTTTGATAATTTAATATGAGTATTTGAGATTTATGTGATGATTTTCACAAAAAGAATTTATTAAATAAGTGGTATCAAAGTTTCTCATATTGAATTATTGAGAGATTATTTCTCTATTTTATTTGATAAATTGAAATTTTAAGATTTTATTATTAGGTTTATATATATGGAGATCTTTTTGGTTGATGACCCAGTTTTTGTTTGAATTCAGTTGTAATGAATTTTAGATTTGGATATTTATTTTTTTAAAAAAAAAAACTAGTATATGAAGAAAAATCCTACTCAAGTTTTGCGCAAGCATCATTCCATCTCAGTGGACACCCTTAAAACTTCAATTACAGCAATACCATTCTCATTGTTCATCTTCTTTTACTTGTCTTATTTCTGTGAACAACAATTATCATGATTTCACTTTTGGAATTGTGATAATAGTTTGGATATTTTGGAATTACCACTATTCTTGTATCAATCAATGGCTTGTTAAGGATAGAAGTTGTCACGTGTCAGGGTTCTGTTGGAGTACTAATATTAAACAAATAGTTGCTCAGCAACTATGGATTCAAGTACCCAATTTTCCTCACCTTGTGTCAGGTGTTATCATGCTCAATTTTTAGTTACATTGCCAATTCTTGGTTAAACATCGTACCTTTACATACCATAAGGTCAAGAGTGCAATGTTGAATTTATGATTCTGTCTTTAAAAATATAGTTATTATTATATGATTATTGTTATTATATCTAACTACAATCAATTTTAAAAAAATTTGGTGTAATTTTAAATTTAAATATTGATTTTAAATATATTTTGAGGTAAATTGATTGAAATAATATGTTGTCGAAATGACATTTCTTATTGAAATTAATTTATTTTGAAATATAAAAAATTATGTGCACATAATTTTATGGAATATTGATCAACTTAGAGGAAGATCATATTTGACAGAATTGCATGTACATTTATAGTAATAAACGTGTGATGATTATTTAGTTTTCTTTATGTAAATAATGAATTAGCCTAAAAAATTTATTATTTGACATATTCTTATTGTTAGTGTTTGGTTACTACACCAAAATATCAATATCACTTACAAGTTAATATTTTATCCAAAAATAAAATATTAATGGAGTATTTGGAATTTTGAGATGAAATTTACTTTTATTTTGAATTTATTATTATGATATTTGGTCTCAAGACTTTTGTGAGTTTGTTTTACTTGTTTATCATTCTTTATTTAGTTATAACTCCAGCTAATTTGCTGTCGATATCAATTCAATTTTTATGTTAAATGACTCTAACTTCAAGTCATGACAAGAAAATCTCTTCATAATTTTTAAAGTCATGGATCTTGATATTGCATTAAGCGTTGATTCTCCTCCACCTATTATAACTGAGAGGGCTCTAATTAAGAGTCATGGTAAAAGAATCTCTTAATAATTCTTGAAGTCATGGATATTGATATTGCGTTAAGGGTTGATTCTCCTCCACCTATTATAATTGAGAGTACCTTTGGTGAAAAGAGGGATAAGAAAAGGTGAGAGAAATCGAATTTCATGTGCATGATAATTATGAAAAGGGTCATTCTTGAAGCATTTAGGGGTACAATGTCTGAAAACATCACTACAACTAAAGAGTTCCTTATAGATATTGAAAAGGGATTTATTAAGAATGAAAAGGTTGAGAAAGGTGCACTTTTAACAACTCTTATTTCAATGAAATATAAGGGTAGAGGCAATATCAAGGAGTACATCCTGAAGATTTCTCATCATGCTTTTAAACTAAAAGCACTTAAACTTGATTTCTCTAAGAACTTGCTAGTGCATATGGTTTTTATATACTTTTCAACATAGTTTAACTAGCTTAAGGTGAGTTATAACTATTAAAAAGAGACTTGGTCTTTGAATAAGCTCATATCATACTATGTTTAGGAAAAGGAAAGGTTGAAGCAAGATATGATAGAAAGCGCTCGCCTAACCTCAACCTTAAAGGGCAAGGATAAAGGAAAGAAAAGAAAAAAGGATAAAGAAGTTGCACATACAACACCTCAAGTGAAACAACTGCATAAATCAAGTGAACCAGAAGGTAAGAGTTGTTTCTTTTGTGGAGTTAAAGAACATAGGAAGAAGTAGTGCACTAATTATTATGCATGATGTGCTAAGAAAGGTAAGCTTTTTAATATGGTTTGTTCTGAGGTTAATTTAACTTTGGTACCTAGACACACTTGGTGGATGGATTCTGATGCAATAATTCATGTTAGTGCGTCTATGCAGGGTTGCTTGAGTTGTTGAAAGCCAAATGATGATGAAAGATACATCTATGTGGGCAATGGTAAGACAGTTGAAGTAAAGGCAATAGGAAAATTTAGATCATTGTTAAAGATTAGAAATTATTTGGATTTTGATGAAACATTTATTGTACCATCTTTTAGGTAGAAATTGATTTATGTTTCAATTTTAGAGAATTCTTATTATTCTTGTGCATTTGAAAATGGAAAATTCAAATTGTTTCATGATGATTCAAAATTATTTGGTACTAATTTATTTATCAAACTATGATAATATTTATTTATTAGATACAATTGCCTCTTATAATAAATCCCTACAATTAAGTACACGAGGTATAAAAGAGAAAATTAACCAATGAAAATTCTACTTCATTATGACACAAAAGATTAGGTCGTATCTCCTGATAAAGAATTGAGAGACTTGTGTTAGATGGAATTCTTGATTCCCTTAATTTTATAGATTTTGATGTTTTTGTTAATTATATAAAGGGAAAACAAACCAATAAAAGGAGATTTGAAGCCAATAGGACTTCAGACGTCTTAGAATTTATAACATATACATACGAATAGTTGTGGGTCATTTCCTACAAATGCTTGGAATGGTTGATAATATTTTATAACTTTCATAGTTGATTTTTCAAGATCTGGCTTTATTTATCTCATTCATGAAAAGTCACAGTCATTGGATGTGTTTCAAAATTATAAGGCTGAAGTTAAGAATCAACTCGACAAAAAGATCAAAAGCGTCAGATCTAACCGTAGTGGTGAATACTATGATAGATATATTGGTTCAGGCGAATAACGTCCATAACATTTATTAAATTCCTAGAGAAATGCAATATTGTCCTACAGTACACCATGCTAGGTTCACCCACTATGAATGGTGTTGCTAAAAGACAAAATAGGACACTTAAGGACATGGTGAGAAGTATGATTTCTCATTCTATCTTACAAGAATCAATAACTATGGGGAGAAACACTTAAGACTACAGCTTATAGGGTTCCAATTAAAACAACTGCTTAAACTCCTTATGAGCTTTGAACAGACAAAAAACTTAGTTTAAAAGCACTTTCACATTTAGGGATGTTCAGTTGAGGCAATGCTTTATAGGCCTAATTAAAAGAAACTAGACTCAAGGACAATGAGTTGTTATTTTATTAGATACTCTGGAAGATCTAGGGGGTACAGTTTTATGATCCCATAGCTAAGTCAATTTTATAGTCAGAAAATGATTGGTTCTTTAAGGATGTCGAGTTTGCGGGGGAAGATAAGGTTAGGGACTTTGTCTTTAAATAGGAACATGTTGATATTCCCACATGTATTATTAACAATGATCTGAATTTCATTTCTAACTTTGTTGAAGACACAACAAATCAAGACAATGTCGAAGAACCTCTCGTTTAAATTGTTGTTCAAGAAGAACAAACTCTACTAACTCAAGAACTTGTGTCATTAAGGAGATCCATTAAAGAAAGGAGAAGTGCAGTGCCAGATGACTACATCGTATTTCTTCAAGAACATGAGGTTGACATTAGAGTGATAGAAGATCATCCAATCAACTTTTGTTAAGCCATGGAAAGTTCTAACTTTAAAAAATGGATGGATGCCATGCATGAAAAGATTACATCCATGAAGGACAATGACGTATGGGATCTTATCCCATTGTCAGAAGCTGTGAAACCCATTGGCTGCAAATGGATATTTAAAACTAAGAGGGATTCAAATGGTAATATGGAGAGATTCAAAGCTCATCTTTTTACAAAGGGCTTTATACAAAAGGAAGGCATCAATTATAAAAAGACTTTATCTCTAGTTTCTTTGAAAGACTCTTTCAGGATCATAATGACATTAGTAGCGCATTTCAATCTTGAGTTACATCAGATGGATGTAAGGACAACGTTTCTAAATGGTAACATTGATAAAACAATTTATATGGTGCAACCAGAAATTTTGTATCAAGAGATCTAAAGAATATGGTTTGCAAACTCAAGAAATCCATTTATGGGCTTAAGGAAGCATCTCAACAATGGTATTTCAAGTTTCATCAAGCGATTATCTTGTTTGATTTTGAGATAAACTTGGTTGATGACTGTGTATGCCATAAGTTCTGTAAGAGTAAACAAATTTTTTTGGTTTTATAGGTTGATGACATTTTGCTTGCCAACAATGATATAAGTTTATTGCACGAAATCAAGAGGTTTCAAGTTAACAATTTTGAGATGAAAAATCTTAGTGATGCTTTTTTTATGTTAGAAATTCAAATATACTGGAATTGCTTTTTGGATATTCTTAGATTGTCACAAAAGGGATATATCGAAAATGTTCTTAAAAGATATGACATGTAAAATTGTAGACCAGGTGATACCCCTGTTGCTAAAGGAGACAAATTTAGTCTCAATAAATGCCCTAAGAATCATTTAGAGAAAAAAGAAAATGCAGAAGATTCCTTATGCATTTGTAGTAGGGAGTTTGATGCATGCTTAGGTTTATACACCCCTAGATATTGCATATGTCACTAGGATGTTAGGCAAATATTTAAGCAATCTAAGAATAAACCATTGAAAAGCAATCAAATGAGCTTTGTGGTACTTACAAAGAAGAAAAGACTACATACTCACATATTAGAGGTCGGATCAACTAGAGATCATTGGGTTTACAAACTCCAATTTTGCTAGATGCCAAGATAGTATGAAATCTACTTTGGGTTATATCTATTTGCTAGTTAAAGGTATCATTTCTTGGAAGAGTGCCAAACAATCTCTTATAGCCTCTTCTACAATCGCAATAGAGTTTATAGCATATTATGAGGCGTCTAATCATGGAATATGGTTGCGAAACTTTGTCATAGGACTACGTATAATGGATGCCATTGAGAGGACACTCGAGTTATCTTGTGACAATAAGTCAACAATTTTATATTCCAATAACAACAAGAGCTCGACAAAATCAAAACACATAGACATCAAGTTCCTAGTTGTTAAAGAACGAGTTCAGAGTGGACAGTTGTCTATCGAGCACGTTGGCACAAACCCCATGATTGAAAATTTGCTTACTAAGAGATTGCCACCCAAGATGTTTTATGAGTATATGGCTTGTATGAGTGTCATGTTATTTGAGGATATTCAGTTTTAGTGGGAGTTTCTAACTTTGGATTCCTTTGATATTGACATTTACAATTATTTCAGTTTATGGATATTTTTAAGAATATTTTCTACATAAATAAAGTTTTGATTCATTTTCACTCTGATTTTAGTATGGTTTGATCTCACTAAAGTTTAAGGTGGACTAGTTGGAAATAAGCATGTTTAGATCACATTGTGTGAAATTTCCATGCTACACATCCACATCATGATTCATGTCATTCAATTGTATTGATAAATATGACCATTGATAGGTCGAGTTACGATAAATGTAAGGAAGACCACTTTGATGCTATATTGATATGATTGATGAGCAAAATTGGTTATAGATACATTTTGGTAATGACAACAAAGTTGAGCTCATATAGTTATTTATGTAATTCATAATTATAAGGTTATATAACCTAAGTGAGAGATTGTTAGATCATAAATCCAACATTGGACTTATATGTAAATAATTATGTATTATAAACTGTTAAATAATGTTAAACCCAATTAAAAGTGATCTAATGAGGTTTGGGTAATCTTGGCTTTAATGTATATAATAAGGTGTAGTCTTTAACGTATAGAAACCTAAGACTATTCTTATTTTATGAAGAGTAAAATAGGAATACCAAAAGATAATATATATGTTGGTGATGGTCTCTAGATTATACTTACATTCTGTTTCTTTTGGCATCCCATCAACTAAAAAAAAACCTAGAGAAAACTTAAAGGAATCTTTTGGGAGGAGTAAATATTAACCAACCATACAATTCTAAATAACTATTGGTTAATATGGATTCAGGTACACTTCTGTTTAATCATCTGTTTTATATTTCTTGATAATTTAATATGAGTGTTTGAGATTTTTATAATAATTTTCTCAAAAAAAATTTATCAAACATGAATCCCTTTAGATGTTACATTTTTTCATAGAATATATGGACTACAAATTATCATTAATGAGTTACACACCCCAAACTCAGCTTGATTGGTTGTGTATATGACCAAGGACCTATGGATCCTTGGTTCAACTCTCCCCACTTGACATTATAGTATGACAAAAAAATATCATAAAAAAGTTTGTGATATTGAAAAGAATTAGACTAAATTTATAAGTATTGAATTTAAAAATTGGGTAAATTTGAGGATTTTGAATTATATTCTATGACATTGATTTTTTTATTAAAAAATAGAATTATTGTTAAATTTTAAAGCATTTTTACCAATTTTTTTGAAATCAAGTATTTTTACCATTTTAGATTGCATCAGTTGGGTGATTCTCATCGATTCAAATTTTTTGTTTTTTTAATACAAAGTTTTGAATTTTAAAATAAGGTTAATTACTCTAAACTCTTTGACATTTACTATATTTAATTAAGTTGTCTCTCACTTTTTAATATTATACTAAGTCATTCCTTATGTTTTTTCCGTTACACTAAAAAATCTTTATGACATTAAAAACATTTTTTTTTGTTAAATTCATATGGTTAATTACTTTCAATGCCCTAATATTTGTCATATTTAACTAAATTGTTTTTCATTGTTTAATATTATACTAAGTCATCCTTCACATTTGTTTCGTTACACTAAAAAGTCATTCTAATATTAAAAAGATTTTTTTTTTGTTAGTCAAAGAAAATATGGTCAAAAGTGAGTTTTTATATTTTATTGGGTTATTTACTCTAAACTCCCTGATATTTATCACATTTAACTAAATCGTTTATCATTTTTCAATATTATACTAGGTCATTTATTGCATTTATTTCATTACACTAAAAAAATCTTTTCGATATTTATGTAAATTTAACGAAAAAAAGACCTTTAATGTTGAAAATACTTTTTAGTATAACAGAGTAAACACAATGATTGACTTAGTATAATATTGAAAAATAAAGGACAATTTAGTTAAATATGACAAATTTCAGGCAATTCAGAGAAATTAATCCTAAATTTATATGAACGCTAGAAGAACTTTTTAATGTATTAAAGCAAATGTGAGGAATGACTTAATATAATATTGAAGAGTGATGAACGATTTAATTAAATATAACAAATATCAAAATATTCAAAGTAATTAATTCAATAAAATTCAAAACTAATTAAACTCACTTTGACTAATAGAAAAATGACATTTTTAGTGCTAGAATGATTTTTTAGTATAATGGAGTAAACGTATAAACGTAAGAGATAATTTAATATAATATTCAAAAATGAATAATCACTTGATTCTCAATCCCAAGTTTGAACGTGTGATGAAGCCAAGATTTTAGGAAAATAGAGTTCATATGTATTTCTTGCTTATTATGATTCTCAATACCAAGTTTGGATAAATATTTTTAAATCAATCTCAACTTGAATTTATGTAAAATGATTTTTATTGTTTCATGATGAATCTTTAACATTCAGTTTCTTATTTGATTGATATATAATCCAAGTAATTTTCTTTATTCCATTGAATATATTTAGTTTTATCAATTTAATACAACAAACATTTGCTTCAACGGTTTAAATATTTTATGTGGTTAAAAACTAAAATATCTTTTTTTCAGTTGATGGAGATGAAATTTGAATCTGAATATTTGCTCAAATAATTAATATATTTTATTACTAAACTAAATCCACATATGAAAAAGAAAATTATATTTTCTTAAGTCTAAGAGTTTAAAAAATAAATTTTCACCTGTGTTATAACTTAAAATGGATAGAAACCATGGCTTGGGTGGTGGCAACTGAGATATGGAGCAATTTGAAAGGAAAGATTTACAATGTTATCAACGCTAGTGATGAAATGTTTTGGAAACAGTTGGATTCACTAACTGCATTATTGATAATTTATGAGAGAATGGAAAAGGATAAATGGTGACGGAAGATAAAAAATCATTATTATATATGATGATGATAAGGTGGTATTCTCAAGGGGCAACGCCCTATTTGTGCAATTGAGTCACCTCTTACTAAGGCAACATATTAATCATTATCAAATATCTTTTAATATATATATATATGCAAAAATTAGGCGACTTGTAAAAAAATATGAGCAATATTATCAATAAATTTAAATTCCGAAAAAGGATAACTAAAAGGTTAAAATGAGAGTTTTATGATAATGAGATATAAGTTTCGTAAATGAAATTTTAAGAGCATTTAGATGATTCTCCTAAATAAGAAAGTTAGATTCGACTTTGAGAATTGAAAAACAACATTAGTCTTTTACATATTATTTGTTTTTATATTAATTTTTTTTTTTACTTCGTTCTTGCTATATAATAAAATTGACACATTTTATTATAAAATTTATTTTATTGTTCTACTAAACGATGCATCGCATGGGCAAGGCTAGTACATTAGGTATCGCAAGCAATAGATAATCAATTAATTACCTAAATTCCCAAACAAACCCACCTTAACCATGATTATGAAAGAATAAAAGAATTCAAAAAATCAAAGGAATAAATAATTATTTTTGGAGAAAGATGAAAGTAAATAATTATGTTCAATCTGCATTTGCTTAGAATTTTGATCATACAAAATCTTAATAACAAAAATAATGTTGGCATAAGTACGTTAAAGGTAACAACAACAGTAGCACATATATAAGTAATTAATATAGGAAAATAATTATCTCAATCTTTTTTAAGTTATCACATTCAGTTTTCCTCGTCCATAATTTGGAAATAATAAAAAATCACATCTTAGTTCTTATCAATCAAATTTGATAAACAAGTATCTTTCAAAAGAACATAATTAATCAGACACTAATATTGCAAACATTAACATCTAGTTGTACTATAGATGGTTAAAAAAGAAATTGTAAGCATCATAACTTATGTACTCTACCAGTACCATAAGATCAAGCAAGCATTATTGAGAATGAAATGTTGCTAGGCAGAATGTAAAACTAACAAAGAAGTTTGTTTCCCTCCGTGTTGCCAGGATTCACTCTGTAGGCAAGTTCCAAATGCACAGGTTGAGCATGGTTAGTGTGCACCCTTAGACTTGCCCAACTAGGGTACCTAATCTCGGTAGACATGTAAGCTGACTTGATATACCCTATAAAGAAGGTTGAACGTATTTATGGCAACTCAATCAAAAAATTAAAGTAAAATTCATTTTTTATAAGGTTACATTGTTCTTTACTATGGTCTATTAAACATATACTACCAAGTCCATTGTTTCCATACTGAATTATACTAGAAAAGCTACTAATTATAATGGAAATGAGTTCATCAAAACTAGTAAGGATTGAATTCCATGAATCAATCGATATTCTTGGCTAAACTTTAGAAAATATCAAGAACAGCTATTATGTAATTACCACAAAATTTTGGTTACTTTGTCAAATTGTCAGTATCACGAACAAGCTTCATTGAGGGAAGAATGACTGCAGCCACTGGATTGTTCTCTAGTCCACCACCTTCATCTATAATCAATCTAAGACCTTCAATGTGAAGTTTCCCATGATGACCACTGATCACAATTGTTGGCTTCTCAGTTAATTCCTGTGAGGCATTAGACACCAGAAATCTACACTTCAGTTCAATCTCACACCAGAAGGATGGTATGGGTATATGAGATATGCAAAGTGGCTAAGTCGGTTCCTCATCAAACAAAGAAAATGGAGAATTCAAAATACTAGTCTCAAAAAAGAAAATTCTCCCAAAACAGTAGAGTTTAACACAAAGCAATTTAAACCATCACCTTAGGGATATCCCACACATTTTTCCTCCCACTAAGAGCCTCTATCTTGGGCACGCTGGTATCCTTAGCTTTCAAAAATTTCAGCTGTTCTTCAACATTTTTCTCTTTCTCTAAACCAGCATGCACAGCAATCAATTTACAGTGTTTAATTCCTTCTTCATCCTCAATGCATACATCTTCCTGAAACAGGAAAAACTGCAAATTACCAACATACACTCACCTTGATCTATTAGAATACAAATGAAGTCACAGGAAATGAAGAAATCAATGATCAAGGAAATGCAGAGAATCTGTGATGAAACCAATCATTTTTATTTCTCTTTTCACAGTTCATATCATGACAGTAGTCATATACTCATAAGCAATCATGTAGTTTTAGGAGATGAAAACATCAAATGAAACAAGCCTTGCCTCTTCATAGACCCAAACCATATCAGCCAGAAACTTCTTGTGTGCATCAGGAACTGCAGTCATTAAATCTGTAAACAAGAATTACCATTCAATACAATATTTATAACGACAGAAGCACAGAACTAACTGAAAACAATTCCCTCTCCATCTTGTGAAAAGGCAAGTGAAAAGATTCCAATTTTACGCAAGAACCCAATTACTGTCTATCATTTTAACCTCATACCAAAACACATTTTCATGTAACATCAAAACAAATTAACAATCAAACAGTTTCAAACACAATTTACTAGCACAGAAATGATAATGCCAAAATCACCAAAAAAGCTGCAACATATACAAAACGCTTGACAATTACCCATCTCGCATAGAGACCAAAACATAATTCCTCATTTATTGCTGAAAAATACACCATCGACTAATCTGTATACCATTTGCCTTCATATAATACAAACCAAAACACAATCAAGAGCATCAAGAATCCACTACACTAGACATATAGTAACTCAAATACTCAATCTTTACCATAAGAATTAATCAAGCAAAAACACCCACATTCCAGAAGATCCATGAGAGAACCGATAGGATTCAAAAGAGGCAGCATACTCCCGCTTCATATTGAAAGCCAAACACTGTTTCTAATTGATTACTGAAAAAAACATCACCAATCAATCTATATAGTCCATTTGCCATTAAATAACACAATCAAAAGCACCAATAACCACTACACTAGACATACTATAAGTCAAAGACTCCATCTTTACCATTAGAATTAATTAAGAAAAAACATCCACTTACCAGAAGATCCATGAGGGACACCATACGATTCAAAAGTGGGTCCAGCATCATAAATAGAACCTTGATACTCAGTCCCTTTAGCTGCATTAAAACGAACCTTAATATTCCCAGCCCATCTCCTCCCTTGCAAATACATGTTCTCATACCCAATTCTCTTGTACCACCCTTCCCTCTCCTCGTTCTGTTCATACTCCTTCCACCCTTCCTTAAACGACACCCCGTTTCTTGGTTCAGGCAAAAGACCAAGAAAAGCAGCAAAAGCAAGGTCGTGATTCCCAGATAGAAAGACATGCTTTTGATTTGGATAGGATGATGGTAAATTTATCAAGAAATCAAGAACTTTTTTGGTATCTGGGCCACGGTCGCAGTAATCACCAAGAAAGATTACTAGTGCAGAGCTGAAATCTTGTGGGTTTATTATGGTTTGAAGATTGGACCATAGGTTTTGGAGCTTGGCTAGGTAGCCATGGATGTCACCTACGCAAATCACCACTCTGGGTTTGGAGGAGGAGCTTGGACCTGTCATTTCTTGTTATGCAGATACACTCTTGGAAAGTTATACAGGAAAAGTTAAGGAGGAAATAAAGGATGATTTTTTTTTTTCCCATGTTTAAATAAAAATAAATAATTTTTTCCCACATTTAAATAAAAAAATATTATCTCATAAATTTTTTATTTTATCTTTTCCTTAAGAAAATAAAAACATCAACTTGCTAAAATAAATTTAAAAAATAAAAAAATTAAATAATAAAAAATATATCAATATCAAACATAACGATAGTTATAATTATCCAATATGTCAAATTAACTAAACTCTAATATATATAATCTTAATAAATACTATCATATATTTATATTAAATATTAATCCAAGCAATAATACATAATATTTTTTAATTTTTTACAGATAAAATTATTAATTTATAAAAATTATTTTTAATTTTATATTTTCTCTCTATTTTTGAGAAAAAATAATAAAAATAAAATAATATTTATTTTTTCACTTATATTTTTTTAAGTTAAAAAAATCACATTTCTCTCTTATTTTTCTATTTTTTTTCTTTTATTGTTCTTTTTTTTAAACACTAGATTTTTTTTTTTTTGTGCGCGCGCGTGTGCCGCGGTTTTTTTTTTTTTGGGAGGGGGTCACCTAGGCAAAGATTGGATTTTGCGAGCTCATGGTGGTATGGCTTGTCTCCAAGAACTAAACAGAATCCCATTATTCGGAAAATCGGAAAAACAAAGGGGGGAAATATATATATTGACACTTTTTTTTACTTAATTTTATTATCCATACTATTTTAGTTTAGTGATGAATAAGACTTTTACCAGAGAACACCAAAATTTAAATCTCATCAATATAATATTCTTTTTAATACTTAAAAAAACCAATTAATTTCCAGCTCAAAATTTTGTAGTCTCAAAACAATTTCAATATGATTAATCTAAAAGCTATATAGGTGAGTTTTCTTCAACTACTTGCAAAAATCACATTTATTGAAAATTTAGATGTCCAGAAAAAAAAAAAAAAACTGTGCAATAGGATAGAAATTGCAAAATGTGATTTTTTTTTCCAAGTTGAAAAATCTGATTCTTGATGCTACATTTTATGTGCATTTTAGTGATATATGTGCTTTTATGTATTATATGAAATGTCAATTAAATTATTTAATTATATTTGAAGTATAGAGGATAAAATATTTATTATTACTAGTAGTGCCTTTTTTTGTTGAGAGACTATGCTTTTTTTAAAATATATATATATATATATATATATATATATATATATATATATATATATATATATATATATATATATGTATGTATGTATCTTAAGGATCATTTTGGTAAAAGAAATTGAGGATAGATGGATATTAAAATCTTATATTAATTTTCTAATCGAATATTAGGATTAATGTTGGTATTTGGATGGCATTTTAGTTATTTGGAATTCAATATTAAAAATGATTAATGTGATAATAGAGATAACTTATAGACGATGGGGCTTCTGTTACCATTTACAATCTCTTTAACCAGACATATCATACCTTTGAGTTTTTCGAACTTTTGACAACACAAACTCACCTCAATCTATATTGTATATATAAAATTGGCTAATTGAAGAAAATTTTTTTAGATATAAAAGAACATAAAACTTTTTTAAATTGACAATAATGACTATAAATAATAAATTTTAATTGGATGAATAATATGTCTTTATAAAACTATTTATTAATTCAATTTTGAAATTTGTAATTATTTTAAATAACTGAAATAATAGATAAAAATGTTTATATCTTTAAGTTAATGTTATTTTATTTTCAAATATTTAAAAAATTAAGATAAATAAACTTTATCAATCTATACTACATATAAAAGTGGTTAACTAAGAAATACTTTTTTGGACATAAAAGGGTATAAAATTTTTTTAAATTGACAACAATAAACTTAAGTTATAAATTTTAATTGGGTGGATAATATTTTTTTTATAAAAATAATTATTATTTTAATTTTAAAATTTGTAATATTTGAAATCTATATTATACTATTTATACAAATGGTTAGTTTGAAAAAAATTTTAGATATAAAAATGTATAAAACTTTTTGAAATTGATAATAATAATCTTAAATTATAAATTTTAATTAGAAAGATGATTTTTTTTAATAAAATTAATTATTATTTCAATGCTTAAAATTTATGATTATTTGATGATAAGCAATTAAAATATTTTTTTTTATTTCTTGATATTATTTTATTTAGATTTATTTTTAATTTTGTATAACTCTTATTTAGTTTTTCATCATTTTATCTTATATTTATTTTTCATTCACTTATTAATAAGAAGATTATATTATTAAGAAGGCTATTCTATATGTATTTTAGAAAATGATTAATTATTTATAATTTTAAATAATTTATTCTCATTATTTATATGGATATAAAATAAAAAAATTTAACTAATGTCTATACTTAATAATTATTTTAATCACATGCAATGTGCGTACAAGAAAAAACTAGCGTCGTTTAAATGGTTACTGCACTTATGCTGATAATAGTCAAAGAACCATTAATCACGAGGAAGGGAAAAAGATATTCTGAAATGAAGTAGAGTTACAAATTAACTATTTCTTTCTAATTGAAATTATAAAATCTTAAATAATCTAAAATTGAAAGCAATTGTAAACATATTCTCTTAGTTTCAATATTACATGTCTATCATGTACATTCCACTAAAGAGTTACATATTAACAATTACAAGTTTGCAACTGAAGAATATATATATATTTTTTTATAAAAAACCAAACATTTATTAAAGGAAATGCTGTAAGATGTAAACAAAATTATAGTTTCTAGAGAAATCCTTCATTTTCTATAGAAAATATTTAATGCTTTTATTTTTAACATTCAGTTTCCTGTGCAAAAGATTGGCAGGATGTAACATAAAAGCCCTAAAAGTTCCCCAAAAATTCTCTTAAAAACCTCCAGTGCAGCATGGGCAGACGTAAGCCAATAGTTAAAGGGCATTCTATAAGCCTCTCTGTTCTGTGGCTTATAATGTTTTTTGGCCTACCAGGCCTCCAATGAAAAAAAAAAAAAAAAAGCTTCCTGTGCATCCTTTTCGATTTGAACAGCTTTTTCTGGAATGGCCATATCAAAAGCACTATGTTAAGAATTTTCATTTTAGAGTACTTTTTAGAGGGCTTATCGAGCCTCTCTTTGTATAGAGTAATCTCATCATGCGGCACACATATTTGATACCATGCTTGTTTGATGAACAAACTAAACAAATCAACATATACAGATAGCATGATAAAGCCGTAAAGGGTGGACTCCCCATTAAGAGGGTAGTTGACCTTTTTTTTTTTTTACACTTTTTTTTTAAAGATCACCGTTAAATCATCTTCCTATGTTGGTGGTGATCTCTTACTCTCCTTTTCTCTTCAACTTCTTTTTTTTTTTTTTAATTTATTTTCTATTATCAATATTTTCAATAATATTCAGATTTTGTTTTTTTGAGTAGATATAACTTTTATTCTCAGATTTATTTTCATTGATGTTGGATGGTCTTGAAACTTTATTTATCCTCTTGTTAGTAAATTTCTGTGTTATTATTTTCTATTATGTATTATTATTTTCTATCCCTTTTAAGTGAGTTTATTTCATATAATTTAACAGTTTATTTTTAACAATGATTTTATGTTTGCAATTTTTAATGGATTTTTATGCATTATTATTTTTTAATCCTTTTTATTAGATTTATTTCATATTATTTAATTACTTACCTTTTGCAATGAATTTACATTGTAATGGCATAAAGAACAAGAAAGTCGAAATAATCACTCAATTTATTATTGAATATGATTCAATCTTCAAATCAAAATCATTTCTCTTATTTTTATGAATTTTCTTGAAAATTCTTTGAAGGTGTTTTATGAATAATTTTTAATTTTTTATGAAAGTATAATAATGTCATTACAATAATGTAAGATCCAATATCTTGATATTCTGCTGTATTTGGAGAGCTAAGCCTAACATATATCCAATGCTGAAAGCTAGTTTATCTTCTTTGGAAGTTAAAGCGCTTAATGCCAAAGGCAAACACAAAAAAGAAAACAAAATCCCAGGCAAGATGGACAACACCAACAACGGGAAGGAAGTCATACTCAAATCCCAATGTTTCCTTGAGATATATCTTCAATGGTACATAACCAGCTCCAGGTATTTCAAGGGAAACATTCTTGTCACCCACTTGACAAGTCACTAGGCCATATATTGTCCAAGCCACAGGGGAAAGCCAATAGTACCATCTCCACCATATAGGTATCGTCTGTAAAAAATGAGCAAATATTGGTTTTATATGCAGTAAAATTGTCTGATATAGATGAAAGATAAAATTGCCTGCTACATATATGCAATGACACAGCTTGTGGTACAGATACCACCTACCAAATTGATAGTAAAACGTTATGGAAACAAAATGAATAGAAATAAATATTGTGACTCGTTAAAAGTTATGAAGCGCTGACACTTTAATTTTAGTCACTTATTTATATGGTGTCAGACATTTTTTGAATTCAATATCAGATACTCATATGTCATATGTACTAGGTTTTTAAAAAAGTTATCATGTCCCTCATTGATATCATTTTGTGTTGTGTGGTCTTATCCAAGTCCATGCAATCTAGATAAAAAGTGAAATTTGAAAATATAAAGTAAAAAAAATTAGCAGATACTCTATTGAGCTTCAGATTACATACAGGTCTGGGAACGAGAAAACCGGAGAACAAGTTCCAGAAGGATAAGAAGAAAGACATGACAATGGCTGCAATTGGCTGGTTTGGAGTCAATGCGACGAGCATCATCCCATACAATGTGAAGTACACGAAGCTGGTATATATGAAGTACAAGAACCACAAGAACTTTACAACCTTCCACTCAAAGCCAATCATGGAGTAAAGGATAAGGACATAGACAATAGTTTGAACTGCAATATAAATTGCCTCTATAGCCACCTGCAAAAGTGGAGAGTTGTTCTTATATAAATGTTGAATAGGAATATATTTTGTATGTTTAAATTATGATCAGTTCTTTATAAAATTCTGTGAACAAGTTAACAAGAATTTTCACAATCTTTCTAATCAGGCCTTTCAGTTTGAATCCGACAGAAAGAGGAAGACAGGATTTTTTTTTACCTGAGACAACGCATAAGGAAGTGCAGAATACATTCCAGCTGCTCTTTCTCGGTAGAAAACTGCTCTTTCAATTGAAATAACTGGCTGTACTGAAGAAGTATTGGTTGCACCAAGAAAAAATATTGCAGAATATATTGCTCCCAAAAAGTTCAGTAAATCTTGCTGTTTAGACCTGTTAGCAGAAAATTTTAACTTGTAAGCTAGTGCAAGTGCAACATTTTCTGATGGTACAAGAAAAATGGCAGTGAAAGTTATGCAATTTCCTAAAATTCTTTGTTTATGGTTAATGGCTCCGACTAAGATGCCAACTCTAAATAAAAGCTGATTCAATTCACAATATGTAGGAATACTAAAATGCTACGAAAATTCTGATATGAGATGAAAAAATTCAAAGCTTACTTCTTTTGGCCTTTATCCCAAAAGATCAGACCAAACAGAACGCCAATGACTATTGTCAGAAGGAAACGGATGGCATTATAACGAGGATTTCTCCAGTAAGACCAATGTTGCTTCCAAAAACATGCCTTGCACTGAACAAGGACAGTTTGTGAGTATTTTGATGGGAAGTAGATGTCCGTAGCACCTGGTGCTGGTGTGCTAAGCTCTTTGATAAGCTCCTGATTCCTCCTGAAAGTGTTTTCAAGAATTAGAAAACAAGTAAATAAAAACTAAACATTTTTGGGTATTTACTCTAAAAAATATGGTCTTGTAGTCGGACGTACTGATATAGAGATGAGTTCCCATAAATTTGTACAAAATCCACATTCAGTTGTGTATTCAAGAATTAGAAAACAAGTAAATGAAAACAAAACATTTTTGGTTGTTTACTCTAAAAAATACGGTCTTATAGTCGGACGTACTGATATAGAGCTGAGTTCCCATAAATTTGTTCAAAATCCACATTCAGT
Organism: Omphalea diandra; assembly: GCA_949677035.1. Classification (NCBI taxonomy): domain Eukaryota; kingdom Viridiplantae; phylum Streptophyta; class Magnoliopsida; order Malpighiales; family Euphorbiaceae; genus Omphalea; species Omphalea diandra. The sequence continues at coordinate 77,002 of CATIWR010065736.1, read as the reverse complement.
TGTGTCTCCATTGAAGGAGTACTGATATCAAGCACCCATGTAGCAGGGTTGACTCCATCCTTGATCTTAGGAACTCCATGGACAGCCTGAATTAAGTTAGAATATCAATCGATACGGGAAATCTTTATCTAAGAAATACTAGTTAATATATACAATTGGTTTCATAATTCATCAAGAATCTGCAAATGAGGTAGTGATTACTTGTCTAGACACGTCATTACAATTAACTTGAGTCTTTGATGCTAAACGAGACTAATGATGGAAATACAGAGTGAAATACTCGCCTCAAAGTATTCTATAAGATTGTGAGAATGGTGTCCAAGGGGTCCAGCATAAATGACCTGACCGCCTCTTTTCATCAACAATAGCTGCAAGCAGCAAAAGATTAAGTTAAATACCCTAAAAATAGAAACCAAAACAGTAAGCTATCTTACATGATATGAACATGGGACATAATAATTGTTTTAAAAAAATTAGTACATAACATGCATGTTTGAAGTTATATCAGGAAAAAAAATTGAAATATCTGTGCTTCAAAAACACAAAAGCATAATGAAACTCGAGAAGAAAAATTTAATAAGGTTGACATGCACCTCATCAAAAGCCTCAAATATGTCTATGCTTGGCTGGTGAATTGTGCATATAACAGTTCTCCCTGTATCCACCGTGTTTCTCACAGTGCGCATAACAATTGCAGCAGCTCTAGCATCAAGGCCAGAAGTTGGCTCATCCATAAAAATGATGGAAGGATTAGCAACCAACTCTACAGCTATTGTCAATCTCTTCCTTTGTTCTGTTGATAGGCCATCTACTCCTGGAAGTCCAACAAGAGCATCTCTTATCGGATTTAGCTCAACCAGCTCCATAACTTCTTCAACGAACATCTGAATAAATTACACTGGAACCATTAGAAGATAACAATTCCAACAGTAAGGGTAAGGAAATACTAGAGGTTGAAATAATATTTTTAAAGAAAAGCTTTAAGGCTTGGATCGAACTAATGTGAGGAGATGTTACATGCCTTTCTTGTTTTTGTATCTGCATCCTTAGTAAGGCGAAGCCAGGCAGAATATAAGAGAGATTCATAAACAGTAACTCTTGGTGAATGAATGTCATTCTGTTCACAATAACCACTAACACGAGCAAATGTTGATTGGTTCTTCGGGAAACCAGAGATGCTAATATTTCCTTCAATGTAACCACTGGTCTTTCTTCCTGCAAGGACATCCATCAATGTAGTCTTCCCAGCACCACTTACACCCACCAGTGCTGTTAATATCCCTGGTCTGAAAGAACCACTAACATCTCGTAGCAGTTGAAGACGCTTTTCTTGAACTCCTTCGCTCTTCATTTCCTGTCATGGTAATTGGTAAACCACTCTTTTATCTCGAAGTTTACATGAGATACTAAGAATGTAAAAAAGAAAGTTCATCTTGTTTTCTTAACTTGAAATCAATACTGAAATAAAATGAGAAAATTGTTCAGAAACAAAAAGCTATGTGTAAGCACATAGAAATGGCATATTTATAACGGTGTGACTTACAGCAGGCATATCCACATAGTAGTTCACATGGTTGAATGCTAGTGAAAGGGGTTGGAAGGGCAAAACCATTCCTCTCTTGGATGAATTACCTGCAGCACCAACAGTATTATAAGTCTCTCACCAGTAACTGTTCATCACAATTTTAAAGCATATTTTAAATATTAGTTTCTAATTCTAACATGTGAGATTGTTGATTGGGAGTGGGGGGGGGGGGGGTGGTGTGGTTGGAGGTTGAGTACATTTGTGGAAGCAAGAGATTGTGAACGTGTCATTGGAACAGGTTTATGATCTCCCCCATGATGCATGCCTTACGTCATTATAACTTATATGCTCAAGAACCATCTTTTCATCCTTGAGTCATGAAGCTAGTGTGTATATATTCAATAACTGTATCATAAATGAAAAAAGTGGAAAGAGGGAGCAGGGGTTTTTGCAAAGTATAAGAGGTTTAGGAGACGACTTGAACCTTCTGTTCCATGTTTTACAGAGTATGACTTTTCCTTCTCATCTTGATCCAAAATTACAGTTTTTGAAGCTCCCAAAGCTGAAATGAAATTGAATTTGCACAAAAAACTTTTCTCAACCTTATTTGATTTTAATACCAAAAGAGAAAGTCAAGTAGGCAAGAGATGAGATCACTTACGGTTCAAGTAAGTCAAAGCAGCAATAAACAAAGTGTTGAATAGAAGAGAATATGCAAATAGTGCTCCAATACAAATCCAAAACCAATAGTTTTTAAGAAAAAACCCTCTAGACTTAAGAAGGGCCTCTCCAACTGTACGTGCATGAATCCTAGGGTCTGGATTGGGCTGCATTAGGCAATTGTTAGCAAGATATAGTAGCAACTTACTAGTTGGCTTAATAGAATTTGGATTGCATATGAATGTGTCAGTATCGACCCTTAACCAAAATGAGAATCTATATTGAAGACAATAAAAGTATAAAGAAATCTTACCGCACTCCATCTTTTATCTAGGAATTCATTAATGACCACAGCATTCTGTCCATACATCATTGGAGAAGCATAATAGCCCCAAATCATCACAGGTGAAATGTCATCTGTAATTGTTATGAAAAAAGTGCTAGATCATTTATTTATACAAGTACCCAAAATTCTTATCAGAACAGTATCAAGTATTAGGAATATCAGTTTTAGTCTATTGCCTTGTGTTAACCACAAAGTTTGATAGCAAGGGCAGTCAACTACTTACTTTTGGCGACTACGAATCCTCCAAGCACGAAAACTAGAAGTAAGGTGAAGGTACCAAGCGTGTTTGCAACAACTTCTGTTCTTCCAACAGCAGCAACGAAACGAAAGAGGGAAAGAGCCATCTGATGTATACCAAAAAATGCCAGAAACTGTCTGAAAAACCTGAAGAAGTAAAGATAAATGTTGTTGCCAAAGTTATACAAATTGTCATCGAATTTTGGGCAGATCTAGAGCACAAAAACATACATTGAAATTCCAACATCTAAGTAAGCTGTCTACAATAAAAACAAGTGGAAAAAGAAAAAAAAAAGTGCCCATTTGTATTGGATAACAATAGGGCATGAACTAAGAAAGACATGCACCTGCTAGCAGAAGGTGCAAAACCAATGGTATAGTAAGTTAGAGAAATCCATATCCCTGACTCAAGGAATGATAATGGGATCCTAAGGACCCATATAGGTAAGCCAAAAGCCCATGGAGGGAACAACAACATGTCCCTCTGTTTGAAGAAGACAGGAAGTCTGAAAATCGTCATTGCAAGTTCTGCCATCCCATTAAACATCACATTAATTAGACTGAAAAACAACGCTCCAAAGAATTTTTGTCCATCTATTACAGACCCTGCTTTCATTTGTGTCCTTAGGAACAGGGTGAAAGCAATTATTGCCATAATTGTTATTTGGGTTGTCTTAAATATATACACAAAAGAGTTCCTCTTCATCAGCAGCCACTCTCTTGAGAAGCATGCCTTAAACAGTTCCCAATTTGAAATGCCATACTTGTCTGTCACCATTACAGCAGGGTGAATTTTTGATTTATCGTAAGGAACACTAAGATCTGATGCAACTTGGTGGCCAACATGGAAAGAGTAGAAGCCTTCCACAAATTCAGGAATTGAGATGAATCTGTAGGGCTGATCTTTCTTGAACCAATATTGTTCTTGGTCCTTCTTGGAAGTTACTTCTTGCAGAAAATCAGCAGTTCCTTTCCTTTCAGGACATTTGAAACCCATGTATTGAAAGTATTCAAGGATATTTTCGCGTGGACCTTGATACACAATCTGAGCTTCTGAAAGGAGGATAATGTCATCAAAGAGCTCAAACGTCTCAGGTGCTGGCTGCAGGAGAGAAATTATCATAGTTACATCCATAATATGAACCATTTGCCTCATGAATCTGCAAATCTGAAAAGTGGTGGAGCTGTCCAATCCTGTTGATATTTCATCCATTAAAAACACCTTAGCTGGTCCCACCAGCATTTCTCCTGTATTCAGTAGACATAGCAACTATTAGACTGGTGTACAAGCGGCTAAAACTGCTATTAGTCTAAGAGATAGCCAGTACGAAGATGACAAGATAAAAGAATACAAGGCCAAAAAGATAATTGCCAAATGTTCAGTAAGCGTGTGGACAAGTTTCCGCATGGATAACCAGGATAATCGATGTTTATTAAATCATTTGTTTGGTTAGAACAGGTAATAGAAGGAATAAAAATAAGCACTACTACTAATAAGAATCTTGATTGTAAGTGTGGATCTTTCTATTTTCAGCAACTTGCTATATTAGCCCAACAATAACAATACATTAGTAAAATTATTTCATGTACCGACAAAGGAAAGATGATATTCGCCAATTTCCCATATTTTAATCTTGTCTGAGAAAACATACCAATGGTCACACGCTTCTTTTGTCCACCGGAAATACCCCTGCGCATTTGATCCCCAACCATAGTATCCTCACAAATACCCAGTCCAAGTATCTGTTAAATATTTAAGAGTAATTAGTCTTTACAGATCAACATAATGAGATAATAAGGACAAATGCACCAGAAAACAAACCTTCACAACATAATCTGTAACTAAACTATGCCTTTGGCCAGAAACTGCCGTGGCTTTCATGAATGCATCAATCTCAGGATCTGGTTTAATTCCTGCTTCCTTCTCTCGTCTCAAAAGTTCTGCAAGCATTTCATATCCTGTACCTACGCCTTGGCAGCGCGCAGAAAAATCGAAGGTTTCTTTTACTGTCATCTCTCCATGATGAAGATCATACTGACTGATATATGCACAAGTTCTTTGGGGAACAAACTCGTGCAATTCATGACCGCAATAGGTGATTTTCCCAGTTTTCTGTTAAACAAAAATCATCCAGTGATATAAAAAATCAATCAATTTATAATATAAAATCTAACTACTAATGGATGTCGGAACAAGTGGCAAGAGTGAATTTGTTGGGAAACGTAATTTCTCATGAATTCTACACCCAACATTGATAAACCTTACTGAACTGGCCAGAGAGGGAACATATTGGACAACGCTTAGAAAGCCCTTGTTGCATAAACCAAAGAAAAATATAAAATCTAACTATTTATGCAAACAAGATATATACCTTTAGATCACGATCAAGTTTCCCAGCAAGAGCCTGCAAGAATGTTGTTTTCCCTGCACCTGGAGGACCAAGTAGAAGTGTCATCCTGAAAATTACCATAGTGAGCAATAAGTAATGCAAAGACTGCAGTAAAGGAGCAAAATCAAGGATCCATTTGTTTCAACATTTTGAATGAATTTTCGGAAAACCATGACTGATGCTCCTGGAACACATGAACTCAGTATTCCTTGCATTCTGCACGGCATCTAATATGAAGGATGGAGTTCATGAACGAAGGTGCATTGCGCTAGAATTATAAATAATTTAATTTTTTCCTATCTTGATAGTTAATACGTTGGTATTTGATACCATCCTTTTCTCATCCAAAACCAATATGTCGAGTAAAAAATATGCATAATATCCTAAAGATACCTTGAGGGTCTGGCGATTCCACTGACATCTTGAAGAATCTGAATTTTTCTTTTCATGGTTGGAGCAAGCCGAATCAACCCAAGAACACTCTTTTTTGTACATGATACAAGAGAATAAGTAATCTTTTGAAGTCATTAACAATTGACCTACAGAAAATTATTTTGATAATCATGATAAACCATACTATTCACCAATCCATTGGGGAGGAAAACTTCAAATTTAGATTTTTCTTTTTGTACATATACAACATATCTTCTTTGAGAACAACTAGAAGAAAGACAGGGGAGCAAAAATTCAGAAATTCGCTACTCTAACAAATCATAACTTAGTTTGCCCATTTTTTTCAAAATTTTAACAATTTATTTATTATTAATATTATTTTTCCGTTCATCAATTCATTATTATAACTAACAAAACAAACATTCAAAAGTTAAAAAAAATTACAAATAAAAAAAAAGAAAAAATAGCAAATGAACAATGAAAGAAGGATTTAGATCTCTTATGTTTTGATTAACATGAGTTATTATGTTAAAATAATTTTCTCATGTTAAAATAAATTTCATCTTCATTTCAAATGATGGTTGAAATTTTATTAAAAAAATTAGATTTAAATTTTCAGGTGAAGATTGTTATAACATAATAAGAAAACATGAGTTGGTGAAAAAAAAAATAAACACCTCTATTGCGTTTAAAGTAGCATTAATCAAAGTAGGAAGAGCTCTCGTCCCTATATGCACTTCACCTTCCACCGATAAATGCTCATACCGAACTTCAATCTTTGGGATTTCAAGTCCCACCCTGAAAATTAACAGTCATTCCCACAAATATTTACAAGAAAAAATAAACAGTTAAGTAGTATTGTGTGCTTTTCTATCTGATAGTATATGAGATCAGAGTCAAATTCCGAAAAATAAAAATAAAAATGAAATCAATAAAGTAAAGCTCAGTGATTGTTTGTCTGTCATAAGGAATGCAATTCTTGATAACTTCTTGCTATTTAATTTTCATGTAGCAAATAAGAAAATCTCAAAAAAAAAAAAAAAAAAAAGAAGCAAATTCACAATCCAAAACTGTTTTAGAGAAAAATCAAAATTAAAAAAAAATTTAACTGACCTATCAATCCTGTCCCTTAATCTCCTAAGAAACTTCTCATTACCATCTTCAGCATCTTTAAGTATACTATCCATCAACTGTTTCTTAGCTTGAGTTCCAAGCCTCCTCACATCTACCTCACTTTGAACCACTTTGCCATCATCAAGTACTTGCTTCATCATCCCCTTCTTCAACCTATCATACGTGGGCAACCGCTCTATGGCGGCCCACCGTAGCTCCAACTCATCCTCTTCGCGCCTCTCGCTCCGGCTGAAAACATCAGGCTGACCAAAACTCCGTCTACTGCCTGACCCCAAACTCATCCGCCTGCTGCTGCTGCTTCCCACTACCGACCTTGCCAAATCGTCTCTGACTATCGCCGATGCCATTGTTCTTTAACCAAGATCAAGAAAATGACTAACACTTAACCTGAATAATTACATACATAAGAATGATATGCAAGGACGTGGAGAGGAGAGGTTTGAACTTTTTTTTCTCTAATATGGCATTATGTTGGTTGTATATATATAGAGTGGCAGTTCATCTTGGCAATTTTTTTTTTTCCGAGGAGATTTTCCAAGAGTTTTGGTGTTTATAGGTTTCTTTACCATAAGTGAGGGTGTAATAATGATGTATAAGTCGTTGGGCTATAGAAAGAGAAAACTGTATGTGTACAGTGTTCCCTTTAATGGTTCATATATATGGGCACCTTATCTCTCCTTAGTTTGGTTTTATTTGTGTGTTTCTTTTTTAAAAAAAAAATTGCATAATTTTATTACTATTTTTTATTTACTTTTCGTTGTCTGATTTACTGAGTAATAATGTTTATTAAATCAGATTTAATAATATTAATTTTATTGATACACAATTTATGTATTGATTTTATATATTTATTTTATAATTATATATCTATATCTAAAATAGTAATAATATTATCCTTATTATATATCAATAATTAACCATGCTAATGAATATGCCAATTCAAGTGGTATAGAACATGTTATGTTAAATTTAAATTTATTAAAAAATATGAATAATAAATTTATATACACATTTAATAAATTCAATATAAACAAATTAACCCAAAAGTAAAAGATATGGTGCGAAATTCAACAACCTCTCTAACCTCATAACTTGAAACAGAACTTACCACAGTGGCTGAATACAATACCATTATGACCATATAAGTAGTGTGCCCTCTATCGATTCTATTATGCAAAAGGCTGGCAAGGCTAAATTAAATAAATTCATATTAAATAAATTTTAAATTGAGTTAATTTTATATTTTGTAAAGAAATATTTTACAGTTTGTAAAGAAATTTAGTTAAATTGCTTTAAATTGTGGTTTGATTGAATCATCAGATTCAAATACATAAAAAAAAAATTAAATTATTTTAAATTTTAGATCAAGTTATTCATAATTTAATTTTTAAAATAAAAATGTAATTTTAATTTTAAATAAATTTTAAATATTTTAATAATTTAAATTATGTTATTGAGTCAATTTATGATCAAATTAAAAAATTTTCAAATTTTTTTGAGCTTGAGTTAAGTTGCCCTTTTAGACAAGTTTGAATTAAATAAAAACCTATAATCTCTAAGCTGCACGTTATATCTACAATGTCATAACACTTTAGGATGTATTTGACTATTTATTTTTTCTTCTCAAATTTAGTACATAATTTTTATATTTAATGTTCATTTTTTTATATTTTCTTGATTTAATTTTTATATTTGCATTCACTTTCTGTATTTATATTTTTCTGAAATGTCTAAACATGGTTGTAATTGTAATATTATTTATATTAAATTATATTTTATTTTAATTTTAAAATACATAATATTATCATTGTCCATTCATTTTTTTATGATACTTTCGTTTATTTTTTTATATTTATCCAATCAAATTTTATATTATATTAAAAAGATAAATAAATATGATCTAAGAACTATATATACTATTGATATAACTTTTAACTACGCTAATCATTATTTTTAACTACGCTATTATATTTCTCTCAAAGGAAAACTACAACTATGATACTTGTCTAGTCCATGTATAATTGAGCTTGTTACGCTTCTACGTGGAATTGTAGGTGGTTAGGTATCAAAAACACCCGCCTTCTCTCTTGCCCTTTTCCTCGAAACTTTTTTTTTTTTTTTGTTAATTCTTTAATACTACTGTTGACTAAATTATTGATAATGACTCGTAATTTCATTATTTTTTTACTATTTTATCTATTTTTTATTTTATAATAAATATAAATTTATATTTATTTCTATAATTTTATTTATTTTTTTAATCCTTCCTTCATGAAAAGGGTGTTTTCTTTTATATGAAGTTATTATTATATTTTTATGAGATTAATTTATAATATTATTGAAATAATCAATCTATTTTTTTTATAATAATTTAACTAAACTTGTTTAATAGCCACCTAATGAAACATGTTTTCGTTATTATGAAAATTTCAATGCTCTATGAACATAGCTGTGTTTTTATAAGAAAACATCATCATTTTTTGAATCAGATTCAATATATTTGGTCTTAATATAATTTATTATAAATTATAATCTTTAATTTTTTTTATATATGTTAATAATTTAATATTTGATATTTCATCAATGAGAATTATTTTTTCATCTAAAAAAAGATAGTTAGGTATCAATAGATTGGATAGACATGAGTACAATTAAATAGAAGCAACTATCCTAAAAATGATAAATAAGTGAGTTAAAGTGGACATTAGCAAAGTTAAAATAGATAGGATTATAAATAAGTTTTATTTATTTATAATTTATTTAATATTTATATGGATGTTCACATCCACTTAACCCATTTAACTCATATCGATTTATTTATCTAAATAAAATATTTTAATTTAATTAAAATATTTATTTTAATTGAATTGTAATTTAGTTTAATTTTTAGTATAAAAATAAAATATTAATTTTATTATCAAATAGCTGAAATTATGAAGAGATAATCTTATTTCATTGTAAAATAGAAGAATTGGCCTCTTGTCTTAACAGTTTTGCAACTCTTAAAAATTCCTAAAAACGAAATTATGACAAAGTAACTGAGTTACCTGCAAGTTTCTCACATCACTTATGATATTTTATTTCTAGTTCTCTTAATATGAAGATTCTGACTAGCCAAAAAAAAAAAAAAGAAAGGAAAACCTGATAACATTTTTATAATTTTGAAGATCTTCTTTTCATGCCACTCTATTTCCTTCTTCTGATTTCATTAACTCACGTAAATTTAGTTTAATTAATACGTGTATTTAACTATTTTAGTAATAAATCTAGGAGAAAACATAACTATATTTTTATAAAATTAAAAAAACATATCATTTTAAGTTATTTATTACTTGATAATTTGTGCATTGCACAAATTATAATTTGATATATTATTCAAATATAGTTATAAATATTAATAAATTAAATTATTTATTATAAAAATAAATAATATATTTTTCTTAAATAAATAATATATACATATTATCTTTTATCTTTATTGTTTACAATTATCAATTTTATAATTTTTCTTAATATATTTTATTTCTATTTAAAATTTTAATTAGATAATTGTATATGTCAAATCATCAAAGTTTCAAGACTTATTTGTCAAAAATTAATTTAATAAATGATAAACTATTATTTCAAACAAACTCTCAATTTGACACAGGACAAATTGTACTCTCAAATAAATTATGAGATTGAAATTAATTATATATATATATATATATATATATTGATTGATCAATTAAAAAAGGTTAAATTTTAGTTATTAATAATTATTCTACAATTTATATATAACATGTAGCAATGAATATAATTATTTAAAAAAATGAATATGTATTTTGTTAAACATAGTTTATTTTTATTTTAATTTAAATCCTTCTACGCATAATTCATAAAAAAAATATTTTCACTAACATATTCACTTTCTTTGTTGGTAAAGAAACTATTTGTCAAATTATTCAAATGTCATATTTTTATTGAATTTCTTTCTTTAAATAAATTATGAGAGGAAATTCATCTTTAAAATCAAATTTAAATTATAGATAGATAGATGGATGGATAGATAGAAAAAATGATTATGGATAAAAATAATATAATTTTTCTTAGAAAAGTTATAGCTAGGTTGTCATGAAATTATGCCTTTATTTTTATTAAATAATTTCTATAATTAAAATAAATAAACTCTATTAATAAAATTATTTTTTATATCACTTACATAAATAATGATATAGTATTTATTTTTAGTGATGTATATACTTGTTTCCACTTTCTGAGATCATAAAATATAGTTCATATTTAAAATAAAGTTATAAATGATTAGGAATACATAGTACTGTTTACAAAATTCATAACTAAATTTATTTTTGTTCATCTTCAAAAAATATTAAATAGGTGAAATTTCTATATGAATTTCATAAATTAAAATAATTTTATAAAAAAAGTACTTACTCGTCTTTTTTGGAATATATAGTATGATTTATCTATATTTATACAATAATATTGTATTTATTGGTTATACTTAAATTTATAAATTTATATTGTTTGAATTAATTGATGGGAGTGGTTAAAAATTAAGTATTTAATAAATAAAGAGAATGAAATTATATTGTTTCTTAGTAAATTAAAAGAAATATAGAATTATTTGAATTGAAGACAAAATATTTTTAGACTAGAAAATTTGAGTGATTCAATTTTGTTTCTCATTCTTCTTAAAAATAGAAATTCATTTTTCATTATTTCAAAATTATACACTATTTTGATTAATAAAAATATGAACAACCAAATTTTATGGCAAAAATTATATATAAATTAAGATTAAAATAAAATTATTATTTTATTTAGGACTAAATATTAATTTAGATATAATTAAATAAATTAAAAAAAATTAAAGGACCTAATTAGTTTAAAAAGTTGAAGAATCTCTTCAAAAAATAACATTGTAAATAAATATAAAATATATGTATGTTATTGATATAAAATAAAAATTAAGATAAAAATTAAAAAAATATATGTTTTTAAAATTTTTTTAATAATTTATTATTTTCAAAATATTATATCAATTTTTATAAAGTGCTCTATCTAAAATAATATAAGATATCATGATACTTTAAAAATTATGCGGAGTGAATCTAAATAATGATTTGAAAAGTTTGTGATTTTTTTATATTTTATCATAGTTATTTGTTATTGTTTTTCTCATAAGCATTACACGTTAAGAAAAGAGAGAGCACTAAAGTATTTAGGGCCTCCTTTTTATATAATCATTTAAAAATATTTAGTCATAAAATCACATTTTTAATTTAAAAAAATTCTCATTTATATAACAAATTCAATACAACTTGATATAATATATAATCTTAGTATAATTGGAAGACAATTGACCAAAGCTATATATGACCTTAACGACGAGAAATGCTCAACCAATAGATGATTAAACAAAATCAGGTAGAAAAATCTATTAGGAATCATCTTATTTTAGAACAACAGAATCACAATGTAAGTCTCATATTATTAATGTTTTGCATCTTTGAATCATATTCTCTCATCTTTTGTCATGTAGAGTATATACCATCTACAGTGCTATTTGAACATAATATACAAATTTCCTTTTATGTCAATGACCCATTTTTCTCAATGTTACATGTTAAACAAAGAAAAAAACATCATAATTTGATATTGACAAGTTAATAATTATATATCAACGGTAAATGAGTAAATCTAGATAACCAACTCAATGATTTTATACCCTTGCTATTTCTCAATTAAACAAAGCACTCTGCAATTTTTTGCATCAATTTTAATTAAAAAATGTTGTTCCACAATTCTTACTAACAGTAAATCTAGACAACCAACTCTATGATCTTATTATATCCCTGCTATTTCTCAATAAAAGAAAGCACTCTGCAATTTTTTGCATTAATTTTAATTAAAAAATGTTGTTCCACAATTCATGCACATGGAGACAATATCACACATAGACATTAGATTAATACGAGTTACCCAATATTCAATAATTAATAATTACATAACATTCAATAATTAAAATAGCCCAACATTCAATAATTAAAAATTACCAAAATTAATTACTAAAGCAATAATTAAAATTAATTTCTATATCAAAAATTAATTTTTACCCTAATTTGCATAATAAAAATTAATTTCTAACTTGCATATCAAAAATTAATATACTAATTTATTAATTGCAATTAATTCACAATTTCTTAGTTTTCTAGTTAATATATAAAATTAATTAATGTACTAAAAACTAATATTTTATTTTCCTAATTAATTACAAAAATTAATTATAAAGTAATAATTAATTCCTAATTTTCTAATTAAGATACAAAATAAATTAATATACTAAAAATTAATTCTTAATATTCTAATTAATTATAAAATTAATTTTCTAATTTCTGATTCCTATTTCCTAATTAATATACTAAAAATTAATTACAGTTAATTCATAATTTCTTAATTTCCTAATAAATAAATAAAATTAATTGATAGATTAAAATTAATTTCTAATTTCTTAATTAATTATAAAATTAAAAATTTATTTCTAATTTTCTAATTAATATACAAAATAAAATAATATACTAAAATTATTTTTTAATTTTCTAATTATCATAAAATGAATTATAAAATTAATTTCCTAATTTCTAGTTTCATAAAATTAGTTTCCTAACTAATGATTCCTAATTCCTAATTAATATACTAAAATTAATTTTCATCTAATTTGCATATCAATAAAATACTAATATCCACATCAAAATTTCAATACCATAAACTCATCACCAATAATTAATAACAAATAAATAAAGTTCATACCTGGTACAGAGAAAGAAAGAAATTTGGAAAGATAGAGAGAGAAATCGAGAGAGACAAGAGAGAAATTGAGAGAGACCACTTGAGAGAGCAGGGGCAGTGGAAAAGAAAGGGTACGAGAGGGTACGAGACTAACGTGGGGAAGGAAAGAGGGGTGAGATCGGCGAGCAGTAGTCAAGGGCGGGAGAAGGGAAGCAATGGCAACAGAAAAGAGGGAAAAAGAGAAGGAAGGGAAAGGACAAAGGGAGAAAGACGGAAGGGGAGGGCCGACAGTAGAGTTTAATTAACCCTTACTAATGAAAATTTCGTCAATAATTTATCGTTAATTTAGCAATGGATACACCATGTCAAACATCTATCAATAATTAGCAACGGATATCTCTGTCACTATTTAGTGATAGAACAATCCATTGATACAATGACAATTAGGGTACTTGCCAATCTGTTGCTAATTCGTAGTGAATTGGTTCTATCAGTAATTAATGATAGAATATTTTGTATGTTAAGTTTAACGATGAAATATTTCGTTATTATTCTGTTGGCAGCTTTTATGACGCCAAAGTGGCACCAATTCTGCGATGAATTTGGTAATAGAATTTTAGTATGTCGTTAATTTCCTTATTTCCTATTATTTTAAAGGAAATTCATTGCTAATTAGCAATAAAAAGTATCTGTCGCTATTTCAGTAATTTTTTTTATAGTGGATACATAAAATATTTGTTTGTTTTAATTAATTTTTCAGAGAGATCTCCAATTTTCCTTAGTTCTGAAAACTCAATATCTAAATGTGTATCAACAATATAATTCTCATATTAGGAATCAAGCATCATCAACTCTTTTAAAAAAAATTCATATGGATAAAACATTGCCAGCTGAATTAATTTTTGCTTATTGAAAGCAATAAAAAAGTTTATAGGGTTAATGCATATAACACAAAGTAGTAATTCAATATTTATCTCTGTGCATCAATTATTAAGCTCTTGAAATTGTGTTGATCATTTGATAAAATAATTCAATTTAAAACTGATGTAGAAATTTTACTTCTTTCCCATGATTTTATAATTTTACTAACGAGTCTTTCTCGAAGAATATTTTACCATTTATATGAACTTTGCTCATGTATCCTTGACAAACTTGAAATTTATTTTTCAAATAAATACTCTAAAGCTATTTTGAATAAAGAAAACAAGACCAAGAAAATATTTAATTTCATATCCTTTTGTATTCACATAATGTAAAATAACTGTAATTTTCTCTTTATTAATTGATATGTTTATAGATTCATCAAGCAAATAAATCATCTCTAAGATCATCAAGAATAATATTAGCAATCACAATAGCTGTGACACTTATAATAACTTTTTGTATTTCAGGAGCAATTAATTTTAGATTTTCACGACTATTTTAGTATCTTATCAATAGTTTTGTTATGATCAGCAATAAACCCAAACAGCTCAAGAAAATTTCCTTGATTACTTGAATGCTCAAATTTATCATGACCATAAAATGCGAATCCTTGGTGCAATGAAAATTGAGTAAAAATCAATTATTGCACTTAATTGTATTTGACATGCCTTTTTAGCTTTATTTGAGTAGTGAGAAATAATAAATTCGATATGTTGCTTTTGATTTTTTTTTTGTTATAAAATGAATACAGAACCTTAAGTTAAACTAAGTAAGATGGTCACAAGTAACACCACTAACATTATGAAGTAACTGCTCAAGTATTCCACTTTGCAAGTTACCAAAAGCAGCAAGTGCTTGTGCATATAATTGTATGTCATACAAACAACAACATAAATAAAAAAAAAACTGCATCTTTTAGCATATTAGACCCCGACGAACTGCCAAAATTATTATATCAATCAATATATATTATTAATTTCAGTTTTAAAATTAATTTTAAACAAATTAATTTTAAACAATTATTTGTCATTCATCAAATAATTATATATAACATAATCACATATCATTATTTTATATTATATTATAGAAAACTGTTGTATCAAAAATTTTAAATAGAAAATTAAAAAAATTAATTGTCATATAAAAAGACTTTTGAATAGAAAATTAAAAATTCTAAAAGGAAACTAAGATCATATAACAAAAATTTCTAAACAGAATATTAGAAAATCTAAAACAAAAAAATTCTAAATAACGTATAAACAGAAAATTAGGAAAATTTAAAAAGTAAAAAATTTAAACATAAAGCTAAAATATTACTTCATTCAAATTTAATAAATTTTATCTTGAAATTGTATCATATAATATCAAGTTATGAATCAATAGACAATTATTTATTACAACTACTTTCATACATAATCATAAATTTTAAGATGTTTACTTAAAAATAATTTTAATAAAATAATAATTAATCTTTAATTAATTAAATAGTTATTTAATAAAAAATATTAAATTTATTTAAAATTTATTATTATAATCATTTCACGCAACGCGTTGATTTATGACTAGTTATATGATTAAATGTAATCAAGCTCTTAATGATTTTTTTTTTTTTGAGAAACTGTATGTTGTTACAATTGATAAGGACCCTTCAACATATAGGCCCTTCCAATTTTATCCAATTAAATTGAGATGATATTTTGAAACTTTTAGTTGTAGGCCAAGATCTATTGAAAAAATTTTTCAGATCAACTTCTAAAACCTCTTTTCTAGATGTACTTGTTTATTTTCATCATATTTGAATTGGAAAAGATTAATCAAGTGTAAATTTTTTATTAAAAAATAGAAGTGTTAAACAAGTTGACAAATCATGTTTATGTCATATCAATCTATTTAAGTGACACGATTAGCGTTAACACGAACATGACCCATTTATTACTTATGTTAAGATATCTCAACTTTAACAAAATGATAGGAGTTTTTTTAGCATATATTTTAGGTTAACAAATTAAAAAATTTTCTTATTTTTATAGTTTTTCTATTTTGAAATAAATTAATTTTATGTCTTTTTTATATTCGTGCAAGAAATTTCAAAAAAAAGAGTTAAATTGCAGTTTTCAGTAGTGTTAACTAGTCAGTAGAGCAGAATTGTGTAAGCAATTACGTGTATGAGTCGTTGCATGACCGATGCATCGAGCCATGCAAGACATCATATTCAATTTTTAAAATACAAATTGCGGACTGCTTTTTAAGGAGATTTGACCTACTTGGATAGAAATTTCTAGGTAGAAAAAGAGCAATGTCTTAGGAAAAAAAATTGGATCCAAGATATACACCAAATAAACAGAAGATTTTGTGAAGATTGAAAGATGTATATTCTCTTTTAGGATTTTCATTGTTTTTGTTAGAAAAACTTTTCTTTGAAAATTTTCATACTCAATTCAATAGATTATTTATTCTTTGTTTCTTTTTTTTCTTTTAAGATAAAGTAATTTTTAATTCTAGAGATTAGGGTGAAAGCTTAATATTTATTCATGAATCTATGAATTGATTTTCTTTCAAGTTGATTGGGTGTCTTAATTTAATATGTTTGAACTTAATTGATTTTGTATGTACGAACGATCACATATATGTAATGTTTGAGATTCTAGATGATGGAGTAAGAGTGAAAGTCTAAGGTTAGTCATAACATATTAAATTAGGAAATTGAGACCATAAGAGTATACTCAACTTCTAGAGATATTTAAGGATTATTCATGAAACTTAATGTATTATTATTAAATTTATGACCATGAGAGTAGGCAAAATTTTAGTAATAATATATCCAATTTTGCTTCAGAGAGATTTTGGGTAAATTAGGAAAATTCATTTTCAACCACAACCCAATCTCGATTGAAATGATTCTCTTGATATATTTATAACATGATATTGCAGTGTATCCAATTTTCCTAGAAATCATTATTATATAAAGTTTCTTTTCATTTAATTTTAGTTTTATTTAATTATTTTTGTAATTTCAATTTTTGTTTCTTATTCTCTTATTAATTTGATTGCTAGATAATAGAAAAATTAAAACTTTATTGGTACTTGTGTAAAATAATCTTCGTGGGAACGATCTCTACTTATCATTATATTATTTGAAGCGATTTGTGTACTTGTAAGGGTTTTACACGTAACAAGTTTTTGGCACTGTTGCCGGAGATTGATTTTTCATAATATCAATTTCACTTAAGATTTTTATTAATCTAGTATTAAAATTCTGCATTTTTAATATTTCTTTGAATCTAATTGTGTTTATTCTTTTTGATAGTGAATCTTCTAGTGTATGCGATGTTTGAAAAGTTTAGAGTTATTCAAATTTGATCTTGAAATCAAATTCACATTTCATATTCAAAGGTGAATCCAAAAACACAAAAGGAGTTTGCTTATGAATACAATGGCAAATGAAGGAAGACTCGGAGATTTAAAAGAATGTGTCATGCCACAAACACAAGAGGTGCAGTCAAGCATTATGAAACCAGTCGTTGCCAACAATAATATTAAGATCAAATCAGTGATTATCTAGATGGTACAACAAAACACTTTTAGGGATGAAGCTAATTAGGATCCAAATTCACATATCATCAATTTTCTTGAGATTTGTGCACCCTTCAAGATTAATGGTGCAATCGATGTGTTATTAGATTGCAATTATTTCCTTTTTCATTTAGAAATAAGGCTAAAAAGTGGTTGACTTCAATGCCACCTAGCTCATTTTCCACTTAGAATGAGCATTTTATTCTTTCTCGGCAAAATACTTCCCACCAGGTGAGACCGCACAATTAAGGCAAGCAATTGGAAGCTTTCAACATGAGTCGAGTGAGACATTGTATGAAGCATGAGAGAGATTTAAGGAGTTGCAAAGAAGGAGTCCACATTTTAGCTTTTCGAATTGGTTGATAGTCCAAACTTTCTACAATGGGCTTAACCATTCAGTACACATTACTATTGATGTCGTAGCAGAAGGTGAACTCATGAGGATTAACAAACGAGTTATAGGTATTCATGACATTGATGCTTATACTATACTTAACGCCAAAATGGCTGCTTCTATAAAAAAAGATTAAAGGTGTGAGTATGCATGTCATCACTACCCCAACATTGACTTATGAATGGTATGGAGTAGCACATATAGGAACTATATGCCAATTAGGAAGTCTTTTGCTCAAAATTATGTCGAGCATGTGTAACATGTTTCCAACTTCAATAAGCAGCCCAACAATCCATAATTCAACACCTATAATCTCGGTTGGAGGAATCATCCTAACTTTTCATGGAGTAACTAAGACAATCAAGGGAAGCCTTCTCATCCTTTTAGTTTTCCTCAAAGGCAACAAGGTGGAGTTTCCATAACTTAATTAACTCAACATAAGGAAAAACAACCATTGGACATGTAAAAGTTCTTGATTAAGAAATTTAAGAAAGTAGAGAGCATGCTAGACAAGATAGATAAACTTGAATTAAGGGTGAATCAAAAAGAGCAACACAACCGACGCTTGAAGATATAAATTGGGCAATTGGCTAACACTATTGAAGCAAGAATGCAAGGTACACTCCTTAGCAAGACTGGAATTAACCCAAGAGAACAATGCAAGGCAATTACTTTGAGAAATGGCAAGCATAAGGATGAATGTAAGAAACCAACCCCAAAAATTCTTGAAATTTCAGTCTACAAAAGTGAAAAAACAATCATAAAATTTAACCCAAATGAGAAAGTCAATGTGGAGGAAGCTCAAAAGAAAGAAGAAAGTAAGCCTACAATAGTTAAATCTTATGTTCCACCTATTCCTTTTCCTCAACAGTTGCAAAAGTAAGAGTTGGACAAACAATATGCTAAGTGCTTGGAGATGTTTAAGCAACTCCATGTTAATATTTCATATTTCAAGGTCTTAGCATAAATGCCAAAATATATAAAATTTCTCACGCAGCTTTTGTCTAACAAGAGAAAGTTAGAGGAATTTGAGATCATAGCTCTCTCCGAGGAACGTAACGCCATAAACCAAAACAAGCTTTCACCAAATCTTAAGGCTATAGGGAGTTTCTCTATTCCTTGCCAAATTGCTCATTGTAAATTTGATAGAGCACTATGTGATTTGGGTGTTAGTATTAGTCTAATGTCTATTTCTATTTATAGAAAATTGAAGCTTGGTAAGATCTAATCAACTACAGTGACATTGCAATTAGCAGATCGCTCTATTAAACACTCGATTGGAGTAGTGGAGAACACTCTCACGCAAGTAAGGAAGTTTATTATACCAATAGATTTCATTGTGTTCGATATGGATACAGATGTGGACATGTCATTAATCCTTAAAAAACCATTCTTGGAAACCGCAAGGCTATAATCAATGTAAAGAATGGCAAGCTAATCTTGAACGTGATGGGAAATTAATGGAATTTAATGTCTTCAAAACAACAAGACAAACTTTTTCATTAAAGATTGCAATAGGATGAACGTGGTTTATGATCCAATTCAAAAAGTTTCTCAGTTGGAGCGTCATCCATTTGAAGTTTGCATGGTTAAAAAGGTATCACCATTGCATGAGGATCATAAAATTGTAACTAGATTTTTGAAGGAACCCCTCCAAACAAAAATTATAGGTTTGAGAATTTTAGACAATGTAAGGATTCCCATCAAGTGAAAAAGTTTCAATTCTAGAATCAAAACCCCCTCATCTTCATTTGAAATATGCATTTCAGGATGATGCTTATGAAAATGCCCGAATATATAAAGGAAAAACCAAGCTATGAATGTTAACATATTCATAAGCATTCTTTTGAAATGGGACAACATGTGTTATTGTTTAATTCTCGTCTCAAACTTTTTTTGAAAAAGCTGAAATTTCATGGATCCAGACCTTTCAAGGTGGTGCAAGTTTTTTTGCATGGAGCTCTGGAATTGTAAGGAGATGGTGCTAAAATATTCAAAGTGAATGGTCAACATTTAAAGTTTTCTTTATGTGATGATGCATTACAAAATGGAGAAATTCTTCTTCTAAATTCAGCCTCAAGCTGAGAATTTATGGAAAAAGTCGAGCTAATGACTTTAAACAAGCACTTGTTGGGAGACAATCTTATGATTTAATTTATTTCAGTCAATTTAGTTCGTTCATTTCAAGTTCTACATGTTTTTTTTTTATTTTTAGTTTTTAGTTAGTTTAGTGTTTAAATTCTTAGAAATTTAGTAGTTTTTGCTAGTTTAATTCATAGTTAGAATGTTATTTCTTGTGTTTAATTTGAGTTAATTTAGTTGATTTTGATTGATTGCAAGTTATTTTGGAAGTAATGATCATGGGGCAGCAACAACAAATGTGATTATGGAAGATACAACACTTTAAAAATAGAGGAAAACACTAAAATACAGTTAGAGTCGTGTTGCATGGGTCATGCATCGGACCATGCATGACGTGACTGACAGCTCACTTTAAATACCCATCTTGTTTCCCCTTAACCCTAATGCACACAAACCTTAAACTTTATTTATAGTCATATCCCTCTTTCTCTCATCCTACCCATTTTCTCTTTCCTCCAAAAACCACTCAAATCTTATCATGTCCATCACTAAAATACTTGCAAAAAGAAATCTAATCAATTTTTTTGGTAGCTCTTATTTGAAAAAAAAAAAATTTAAAGTTATCATGTAATAGGGAGCTTAGATCGAATTGATAATAAGCTGCAACAAGTTTTTTTCGCATATGGGATTATTCCAACAACAATCTCCATCACCAAACCAACGATTTTTTATTTTTTTATTCATTTAATTTTTTTCTTCTATTTTATTTTATTTAATTTCTCCTTCTTCTTTTTCTTCTTCTTCTTCTTATATTTTCTTTTTTTAAAATTTTTATATATACTGTTATTTGGGCATTTTGTGTTTCAATTGTTGCAAGTTTAGAATTGTCATTTTTAATAATTTTATGACAGGATATTTTGTGCTTAACTATTATAGGGTTTAGATTGGTAATCTAATGTTGTTTTATAATGTGTGAATGTTTGGGTATTTTAGATTTTTGGGCAATCTAGTGTTTTGTTTGCTGAAATACTTGTTAAAAATTTTTGAGATATCAATTGCTTAAAAAGTTATTTTTTGTTATTTTAATTTTTTGTTATTTTGTTTTTGTTTTTTTAATTTTTGTGAATTATGTCTGTTGGCTTAATTTATTTAGTAATTTTAGTGGATGTAATTATGAGAAGAAAAATATTTTATTTATGGATAGTGTGCTTATTGATTTGGAGGTACATAAATTTTGAAAAAAAAAATAGCAACTGAGGTTATTAATTTATGAAAATAGGAACTTTGGGTATTTAATTTATGATTTTTAGTTCTATTTTTCATAAAATGTGAGGTAGTTGGAGAGATGGCTACATTATGATTGGTAAGAGTTGTGTTGTGATGAAATGTTTGATTTACAAGTGAAGATATTGTGAATTTTATGAAATTTTTTTGTGATTAAATTTCATGAGCTGGTGGTAATTCTTAATATGCAAAAATATGAATTTAATAAATATATTGAGAATTTTATTCAATAGTTATGTTTTTAGTGAATAGGAATATGTTTTTGTGGATTTCAGTGTTGTGATTATGGAAAATTTTTATAAGTTGAGAGTTTATTGTGCAGGTATTTGTTTTAATTTCAAGTGCAATTTTAAATTTCCAATGACCCATGAATATCTACACAATTCAGTTCACATGCACTTTTGTTTGTTTTCATTTTTATTTTTCAATTCCACACTATTCTAATTATTATTGGTTCATTGGTGAAGGAAATGTTGCAAAGAAATTTTTTGGAATACACATTTTTGGATATTAATCTAGCACCAAGACAACTCCAAGTCACATGAAAAGTGAGTATTTTTTTTTTCTTTTTGTCCTTGCAATTTTATTTTCCTTTCAAACATTGAGAACAATGTTTCATTTAAGTTTGATAGAGAGACTCGAGTTAATTCTTTCAATTTTTAGAATTATTTTGTGAATAGTGTATGTGATTACTTCTTTTGTTCTTATGGATTGCATTTTAGGGCTTAATTGTTTGCTCTAATAGTGAAGATGAATTAATTTCAGAATGATCCCTTCATGATTTGTAAATTCTTAGATTTTAGAATGCTTGTAATACAATTTTGCATGATCAATTTTATTAGAAAATTTAAACTTGATAAATGATACAAGTAACTTCTTGTTAGATTGATTGAGAAACTTGCTTGAATCATTACACCTAAGAATTGATAGCTTGTTTAGATTCAAGCACATGCATTCTAGTTTGTTAAAAATTTTCCACTAATTCTAGAACAAGGTGTACAATCTTTTGAGGCGAAATATTACTTCACACTTGATCAAAAAAATGATTTAGACATTCTATGTGTTAACCCATTTAGCCTCATCCATACCTTAACAATTTGTATCCTTTACACGCTTTTGAGCCTTCAAATACACTCTTAAATTGTATACAACCCTTTCTCTTGATACCCTTAACCTTATTACCATATAGTTCATATTATGTCATACCCACCAAGAGAATTTTAAGATTGAAATTTTTAAGTGGCACTAGAATTTCCATTATGTTTGTTGAGAAAGTTGAATTTCCTTCTTAATTGTATATTTGAGCATAAGTGCAAGTGTTAGATATTTTAGAAAAAAAGTTAAGATGTGTAATACTTGCATATTTACAATTTATTGGTTATTTGGGTTAGTGTATGAAAAAGAAAAAAAAAATGAAGAAAAAATAGAAAAGGAAAAAAAGTTAAAAATTGTGAAGTCTTTTAAGTTTAATGCTTAAATCGTTTGGAGCTCACAATTCTTATATGAGATGCATTATGTGCACAATTTACTATTAAACTTTGTGATGAATTTGTATTATTTGAGTGATTGTTGTTAAGGAATAAAAGAATGAAAAGTTTGATAAGTTGGAAAATTTTTAGTGTCACTTGATTATTTTCATTCTTGGAATTCTCTTGTTTGAACCTTTTTATCTTTTTCTTTGACAACCCATTTTTTTCCTAATCACGCTACAAGCTAATAAAGAGTTTTTAATCCTTGATTAGATGTGTAATTACGTTAGTGGAGACTGATTATGTGTTCTTGTCTATGGAATTATGTATAACATTATTTTAGGAAGAGTTTTGACAATGTTAGCTTGTATTATATTTGTTTTTAAATTGCATCAAAAGTGAAAAAGTTGTATTGCGATTTTTGCATATTTCTTGATTGATTTATGCTTTGAATTGCTTGCAAAATTTTAATAGTGAACTTCAATGTTATAAATTTTCTTATGAGTTTGATTGTGTTAGTTTATTATGGAGTTTTCTAATTGTTTATTATGGAGTTTTCTAAGTTCAAAAGTTTGCAATTATAATTTGAGAAATTTTCTTGTTATTTATTCTTTTCGTTGAGGACAAATAAAACTTCAAGTTTAAGGGAGTTTGATAGGAATAATTTTAGGTTAATAAATTAGAAGTTTTTCTTATTTTTATAGTATTTTTATGTTGAAATAAATTAATTTTTTGTCTCTTTTATGTTTCTGCAAGAAATTCTTGAAAATGAGCTAAATTATAGTTTTCAACAGTGCTGCATAGCTATTGCGTGGCCTATGCAAAGACGTAGAGTTGACCAGTCAGCAGAGTAGAATCGCATAAATAATTAAGTGTATGGGTTGTTACATGGCTCGTGCATCGAGTCATGCAAGACATCAAATCCAGTTTTTAAAACGCAAATTACAGGCTACTTTGCTAGAGATTTATGGGTGAAAAAATAACATATTTTTAGGAGAGAAAAGTGGATTTAAGATCTATACCAAATAAAAAAAAAAGATTTTGTGAAAATTGAAAGGCATATTTTTTTTTTAGGGTTTTCATTATTTTTGTTAGAAGACTTTTCTTTGGAAATTTTTCTGCTCAATTCAATGAATTTTTTTTTGTTTATTTTTCTTCTTTTAGGATGAACTAATTCTTCAATTCTAGGAATTAGGGTGAAAGCCCAATATTTATTTCATGAATTTATGAAGTGATCTTGCTTCAATTTTGTTGGGGGGGTCTTGATTTAATATGTTTGAGTTTAATTGATCTTATTTGTATGAACGAACGTGCAATATTTGAGATTATAGATGATGGAGCGAGAGTGAAAGTCTAAAGTTAGTCATAATATATTAAACTAGGAGATTGAGACCACGAGAGTAGGCTCGATTTCTAGAGATATTTAAGGATTATTCATAAAGTTTAAAGTATTATTATTAAATTTTGTGACCATGGAAGTAGACATAATTTTAATAATAATATATCCAATTTTGCTTAAGAGAGATTATTAGGTAAATTAAGAAAATATATTTTCAAGCACAACTTAATCTCAATTGAAATCATTCTCTTTATATATTTATACAATGGTATTGTGATGTATCCGAATTCCTTAGAAGCCATTATCATATAGAATTTATTTTCATTTAATTTCAATTTTATTTAATTATTTTTGTAATTTTAATTTTTGTTTCTTATTCCTTTATTATTTTGATTGCTAAATAATAAGAAAATTAAAACTTTATTGGTATTTATATAAAATAACCCTCGTTGAAATGATCTCCACTTATCATTATATTACTTGAAGCGATTGTGTACTTACTAGAGTTTTACATGCAACATAAAACACAAAATTTAAACGGATTATACGAACGTGATGCATGTAACTCATTTATTTAATTAAATCATATATGGGTCACAAAATCTTACTCGACCCATTTATCTTGTACAAATTTATAATCTAAAAAATATGATATTTTTTCTCTATCAATTACAATATTGTCCATAATCATATATTTTTTAAGGTTCAAAACAAATATCAATAAAAAAATCTAAATAAAGATTAATTCAACATCAAAGTTCAAATATTTTTATAAATAAACACAAACACATGGAGTTTCAAATAAATATCATTTATATTTTTCTCAGTAAATATAAACTAAGGTGAGCATGGTTCAATCCAATTTGGAGATTTGAAAATCTCTAAAATTGAACTAAAATTTCAGAGATTTTAAAAATAAAAAATTGATATCGTCTCGAATTTTTAGTCCAGTTTAGTTCATTTCAGTTTGGTTTCCTATAAATTCAGGATAATTTAGTTCAAATATTCGATTGTTTTAATTTATTAAAAATTAAACTTTACATTTTAATCTTTATAAACCAAAATAAAATAAATTTTATATTTTTCAATTTAATCATTCAAGGACTAAAATAAAATAAGTGATAACTTAATAAATTATAATTAATAACTTACACATTAAATATTAAATTAAAATTTTTAATGTTTACTATTAATTTATAATTAATAATTGATAAATAGTCTAATTATTAATAATATATACTAATTGAGTAAGTTAATTAACAAATTAATAATAATAATAATAATAATAACAATAATAATAATAATAATAGCAGCTAAACGATCATTAATTCTAACTATGATGTATCCAATAAAAAAAATTTCACTAAGACCTATTTGGATAATTCATTGTGACAATTGGCCAACCTTTTAGCAAGGCAAAGTTGTTCCTTGAACTCAATTAATTAATTAATATATTAACTATCGTATGAAATAAAATTATTATAATTAAAATGAAAAATGAAGTCAATGGGTTCATGAAATTGCTAAGATTATTCTAAAGTTGGAGTTATATCTGTAACAGTCTATTCAATTTATACAAATCAATGATCCAACAATTAAAAAGTTGCTAAGATCCATTCTCCAACGAAAATGCTTTGCAATTGTTTATACATAAAATTTGAGTATAAATTTAAGTGATTATATATATATATAATAAGAGAAAATATATAAAAAGCACACATATACTCAGCCTACAAATAAATTAATTCACGATGGTTAAAAAAAGTTTAAATTATAGCATATGATTTTAAAAAAGAAAAGTTACAAGTTAAACTAATAAAATTACTTATAATTTCGTTGAAGTGAAAATAAAAAAAATTATAAATTAAATTAACTTCCTTGAGAAGTTGTCCTTATTCTTGAAGTTTTTTCTTCATATTTCGATAGTTTGGACGTGTAGAACTAAAAATTCATAAAACATAAGATAATTTAAAAGACTTCTTTTTGAGTATTCAAATTGGAAAATCTTATAATTCTATTGAAAATACAAATTTATCTAAATTATTATTTTAAACTAAAAATTTAAGTTTTTATTTTTTTTTTAAAAAAAAGAGTAGAAAGTGGGCTCTAGTTTGAAGGACAAAAGTTAGTTCTTATTTTAGGTTTTTTTTTTTTGGGGGGCCATATTGTAAATTTAGTGGAGGGGCAAATAGAACACATACGTGCAAAGTACATGCAAATTATAAAAGGGCATTTGGCAGCAGCTGCCCATCCAATGGCCGACTCCACTCCAAAAATTTTGATAAAGGAAAAAGAAATTTAATCTATTATTGGGAGAGAAAAGCAACATATAACCTCGAATATCATATTGAAAAATGTCATAATTCATATTTATAAAATAATTTAATAATTCAAATTTATATTTTTTGAACCATCTCAGTTAGTTTAGAATATACATAATTAAAATGCCAATTTGAAGGTAATTATGACTTTCAAATTACTTTTTTTTTTTTTTGTTTTATTTTACTTAAGAATGCGAAAGAAAGGTATGTAACTAATGGATATTGGCTTAAGCTACAAAATAACATATTTCGATTTTATTAATTGGAATTTAAATTCATTAAAGAATATGAAAAATAAAATTTTATAAATTTAATAAACTCAAGATAAATAAATTTATTTAAGAAATTATGTGCATAATTAAAAAAAAAGAAGAAAGAAACAAAAAATATCTGATCATATCACATGGTAATCTTACAACACAATACTTGCTTGAATCATCTTCTTTCTGAAAGGAATAAGTATGCAGTGGGCCAAACTCTTGAGACGGTGGTTAAGTTTTCTCTCTCAGAGTTTGAGTTCTTTGACTTATGGGTATAGTAATAGTACAACATGACTATGACGTCAAAAAAAAAAACAAGACTAGAAGAATATTGCAACCCAAAAATCTTGAAACCAAATGCACGTCAATTCGTGATATTATCTAATAACGTGCTTAATACTTAATCCGATAGATAAAATTAAAAATTATTAATTAATTTTAAAATAAATTTTTTTAATAATTTTTAGAATTATGTTAATAATATTTTTAAATTTTTTTATTTTTAAATTAATTAAACTGAATTGATAAAATTAATCAAACTAATCAATTTAAAAAGTAAATAATTGATTTGATTTTAAAAACATTTCTTGTAAAAACATATTATTAAGTTCAATCTTTTTGTTGTCCTCTTTTTTTTTTTTAAAAAAAATTACTATCTTGTTTTTCTAATCTATACTTTTTTATTGTCCCCCTTTTTGTTTGATATATTATCTATTTATATTAATCACTATTATATTTTTTAATTTTTTAGAATTTTAGTATCTTTATTTTTTATTATATATTAATAATAATTAAGATTAAAATAATTATAAAATATTTAATATTTATTATTAATGATAATAATTAAAATTTTAAAATTAAATATACATATATTAGAAGTTAAAAAGTTAGCTCTAATTTATATATAATAAATAACATAAAAAAATATCTAGGTAAATTTTTTATACTATACTCATTTTAAAATTATACAATACTATTTTAATTTGAAAGTAATTTTTATTACATGAAATTAATATTCATAATTCATAAATCTAAAAAATTAGATAAATTTATAAAAATTATTAGTTTAATTTTAATTTTATAACTCTTCAAAATTTATAATTATTTTTTTGTTTTGATATTATATCATATAAATAATATGTTTTGCACCAAGCACTAACATACTACTAGTTGTTAGTAAACTTGGACTACAATTTTTTTTTTTTTTGTATGGTATGATGGACCTTAATTCTATGGTCCTGCATTCCAAATGAAACGGTATTAAGTTGTCACAACCACTTGACAATTACATTTGTAAATGATATAACCATTTGGGTCCATATATTTGTTTGAAAAACTAGAGAAAAAACAATCTTATGGTGTAATATTTAAGTAAACTTTAAATTCGTATTATTTATTTAATGTAAATTATTTTACTCAATTCTTATCAAAGACCAAATAAATCCCAATAATCAATCGCAAGAATATACCTTTTATAACAATCAAATTCAAAGAAGAGACAAAATTATTGTAAAATGAAAATAATAAATGAATTGAGTGTTCATGAAAGGGCAATAAATTGTTAGAATATAGGATAAATTTGTACAGATGGTTATGAAATGCTTTTTGATCCAAGATCTTATTAATTTGTTCTTTGAAGAATGAATTTCTTTCTGAGATTTGCCTAATATATTTCGTTTTTAAGTCAATTTAAATAATAGTATTTATGTTTAATTTAGTAAATTCATGAAAGTTTTTTTAAGAATTTAAATCTCTTTAAAAAATATATTTTTTGCCACTTGAGTTGATATTTATTAATTATAATATTTTAATCTATATTAAAAGATAATATACATTTATAATATGAGTAAATGACATTGAATTTTGGTTTGTTTGAAGTCCCTTCATTAGAATAACTACATGTTATTTGAAAATTTAACATTTGATTTGATCTTTATGGTATATGAGTTTACATAATATCTATATCTCAGTTTGATTTGATGGATAAAAGTCGTGGGAGAAATTAGACGTTCAGATGAAAGAAGCTAATCACAACAACACTATTTATTATACAATACAAGTGGTAATTAATTTTTATAGTCATTGAATTATGATTAAATTTTATTATGATCACTAAAAATTAATTTTGATCAATGGAATCGCTAAATTTTGATTTGTATTATATTGTGGTTTACTAATTAAATTTTTTTATGATGTTTTGACTCTAAATTTATTTTGTGCTTCAAATTTTTTGTTATAACTTATAAAAATAAAAATTTTAAATTTTTTTATAAATAAAAATCTAAAATATAATAGAAATCATAAAAAAAATAGGTCAATAAATCACAGTAGAATAGATATTAAAGTTTAGTAATTTAATTGAATAAAATTAATTTTTAGTAACCATATTATAATTTTGATTATAATTTAATGACTAACGAGATAAATTAGCCCAATACAAGGCCACGATATGGTGAAGGAATATAGCCACTAATGAATACCCATGCCACAATCAAAGCACAAATACCTCCTAAAAATTTCACGTGGCATGACAAAAGGCACCATTAAGTGGCTTCTTCATGATGTTGTCGCTTGGAAGTAGAACAAACATGTCAAAGAAATAATGGCAGATGCTAATGATTGCCTTTTTTTTTTTTTTTTTTATTTACAGGAAGCATAATTATCACAAAAAATAGTAATAATCTCATATATGAAAGGTGATGAACTACATCCCCTCTGGTGAGAGATTCCTGATTTTGGGCTAACATTTCCCCAGTTGGAGTACTAACGCAGCTTCTTTTTATAAGCTAGTTTTATAGTTGCTAAGATATGAGCATCTGGAGGAGCATGGGTTAGAAGGAGAACCGTTTCAATGGATCTTATTCTCATTTATCAGCACACTTCTCTTTTCTTAATTAGTGGCTAGTAGTTCGGAAATTTATTGCATAATGAAAGAGGCGGTTCGTGAGAAGGATTTAGAGATTCAAGTCTTAGTTTAAAGAATTGAAAGACTACACTGCACAAATAAAGCATTGCAACTAGAAATTACTCCAAACTTAGATAGCCTCTAACAGGATAGAGTTTTAGCAAGCAAATGGATAACCAATAAGGGAATAGCGAGAAGGCTTTTCAAATCTATTCAGCAAAAGTCCTAAAAGACAAATACATATTTTCAAGTTCAAAAACATAAACAGATATTCGTCTTTACATTTGAGTCTAAGGAAGATTTTTTTTTAAAAAAAAAAAAAAGCATATGAAAAGGAACCCTTTGGGTGATGTCAAATTCTTTATTAATTCTCATGGAATGGTTGGTCAATGTTGTTCTACAACAGTTACAGTTCATGAGATCTTCTTTTTGGGTTAAAAGTCGTAACTTCCCATCAAATCAAATCAATTTGCGCAATGCTTTGCAAATAAGTCACTTATTTAATGGATTCATCGAAATGAGAGAAGTGAAGCCAATGGCTCATTAGTGTTTTCTTATAAAAATAAGGTTGTGGGTGGATGTGAGAGAACTATTACCACTAGATTTCTAGAATGACTCTGGCAGGATAGTGGCTATAACAAAGTTTGGAAGGAGAGTGATTGGATATTGTTTCAGTATGAATGGCTCCTAGAATTTTGCTGTTTGTGTGAGAGGATTGGCCACGTTCTAAGGTCATGCCTTTTCAAAAGGAGAAGAAATTTCAAAAGTTGATAGATTAAGGGGAAATTGAAATATGGTGCATGGTTAAGAAGTATTGTCAAGTTGGGTCCCATTTAATCGTCGAAGCCACGATATCAGTTTTTGGAGGAGCACATTTGGGAATACTGTAAAGAAGAAGTTCTAGGCTCGTAAGGAGAGACAAGCAGTCATGATTTGGGTAAGAAGAAGACGTAAATCTTAACAGTAACTATTCTACCTTGGTTCCAGTAATTATAGCACTGTATAGGGAAAAAGGCTTCGACAACAAAATTTCATCATTGCCCTGGAACCTATCAAAGTTAGTATGCCATTTTGCAGTGATGATTTGATGGAAATTAGGCTTTCAAAAAAAGATCAAGTTTGTTCACAAGCCCTAATGCAAGAAATAAGCCTAGAGTCTTTATAGACACGGGCAAGTGTAAAATTAGCCAATTAAATACTCGAGAGAGTGGCCCAAAATAGGAGAATGAAGAAAGGAGCAGTTCAGGCTTGGAGGAGGATCTCAATCAAAGCCTCTGCCAATCTAAGAGAATGGGCCTACATATAATGAAAACTTAGATGTTAAAAATAATTAATAAGCCTGATCCACAAGTTGAGGGAATAGCTAAGTTAATCGAATGGTGCTCAAGTGAATAGGTCTAAGTTGGTGAATTGCATGACCTGGTGTCCCAATTAGGCAGTGCGGGCAAAACTCAAATAGAGTTAGGTGAGTAGAGTTTTGGAATCTTTAAGAAAAGAAAGATAAAGCAATTGGCAAGGGCTAACAAGATTCTGAGGTTAGAGGAAGGGGCTCAAAGGAATAATAGTGGACAAGAAGAGGTACATTAGAGGGAGGGGAATGGGAGTGCTTTGAGAATTTCCTTTGTACTGATGGTGCTGGTGGCTCTCCAAAAGCCACTAGAGAGCCATGAGTTGTTTGGTTTGGATTGTTAGGGATTGGGGTCCTTAACAATTTAGCATTTAAGGCACTTGGTTAAAGTGCATTGTCCTTTGATGGTCTTTTTTGCTGAAATAAAACAAAAGTCAGTGGAGATAGATAGATGGAGGAAATGTTTAGGCTTTTATTTTGGTTAGGGTGTTGAGCGAGTGGGAAAATCAAGGGTTTAGCTTTATGGTGGAATGGAGATATTCATTTGCAGATATTGAGTAGCTCTAGTAATTGGATTCATGCAAAGTGCTTATGGGTAGGCATAATAAGGAGTGGTATTCTACCTTTTTAGTGGAAAACCAAGAAGAGAATACAAAATGGCGATACTAGAAGGGGTTAGATTGTTGAAGCTTCTTATTAGTGATCCATAGAGAGTCATTAGATAATGGAATGGTATTTTCTCGAATAGAGACAAAGAAGGTGGTAGACCGATATCTCACTGTATGCTGGAAATAATTGGTTATAGAATTGCCAATTAAAGAGCCCATATTTTAGTCTATGCTGGAGAATAACTAGTTATATAATTGCCAATTAGAGAGTTACTAGCTCATGTGCCTAAGTTCACATGCTCTAATAGGAGGTTTGGCCAAGCTATCATAATGCAACATCTAAATAAGGGGCTCAATAATAAGGAATGGGGGATTTTTTTTTTCAAAAATGCTTTTATTAGGCACGAGCAGATGGTAAGATCATACATATCGTGGACCATTAGTATTGGAGCTGGAGGGGATAAGTAGGTCATCTAGGAGGATGTTCAAATTTGAAGCTAAGTGGGTGGTAAGGAAACAGTGAGGAATGTGTGAGATTGGCAATTTTCAGGATCTCATCAGTTTGTTCTCTAGTTAAAGCTTAATTTTTGTGGTATGAAGCTCTAAAAATGGCATAGAAAACTGATTAGGAATAAGGAAAAAATAATCAAAGAGAAGTTGTACGAGCTCAGTGCAATCAATCACAGCTTGAAGGGGGATAGATTGAAAAAGGAGACTCTAATTAATAAGTTGAAGCATTTGTGGATTTAAAAGTAGATGTGCTAAAAGCAAAGATCAAGGATTCAATGGCAACAAGAAGGGGATATAAATACAATGTTCTTCCATTCCATGGCAATCCAAAGGTGAAGAAGAAATCAAGTTGTCATGCTGCAGAAGGAGGATAGGTCCTGGATTGACTCACAAGATGGTTTAGAGAAAGAGGTGATGACCCATTTTGAAGCAGTCTATGCAGATGAGCAGACCCATGGGGAGGATCAAGTCCTTGATTGTCTCACACCTGTTGTTACTGAAGCTATGAATGAAAAGTTACTTAAGGAGGCGACTTTGAAGGAGGTCGAGCTTCTTGTGTTTTTGATGGGAGCATACAAGGCTCCCAAACCAAATAATTTCCTAGCATTGTTCTTTCATAAATTTTGGAACAGCATCAAAGTGGAGGTATTTAATCCTGTGAAATGATTTTTTTAATTGTAAGTTTGTCGTAAAGAAATTAAATAGAAACTCCATTGAGTTAATCCCACAAGTGCTAAACCCCACTTCTATCGACCAATATCACACCATTAATATATGTAATGTCTATTACAAAATTACAAAATCATTGCAAAAATCCTAGAAAAAAGGCTAAAGCCTTGGCTATCTTGTTTGATAGGTGCCCAATAGATTGCCTTTGTACTAGGCAAACATATTCAAGACAATACTCTGTTGGTGCATGAGTTCTTGTATTCTATAAAAAAATTGACCTCCTCTAATAAATCAAAGATGACATTTAAATTAGACATCACAAAGGCTTATGATAGTCCATTAAGGTTTTTTAGAAGTTGTTTTATTTAAGTTCGATTTTCATAAAGACTTTATACAATTAATCATGCAACATATCACCACAGTTCAATACTCTATGATTGTGAATCGTAGACCTATTAAAACCTTTAAGCCTGCTAGAGGATTGAGACAGGGTGATCCCTTTTCTCTATATCTTTTTATTTGTGTTATGCATGCTTTTTCTGAGTTTATTTATAGAGCCATATCTTTGTATTGAGTTAGAGAAGTCAGGATGACTAGAAGGTGTCTTTTTTTTACTCATTCGATATTTACAGATGATACTGTACTTTACATGTTACTCTTAATGAGGATTGGCCATGCGAAATTTTTTTTTTGGTGTGTTTGAATCTACTAATTTTAACAAATCAGGGGTGGTGTTTGGTAAATCTATCTCTATGCAAGTTAGGGGACAAATACTAGAGCATTTAGAAGTAGTAGAATCGAAGGAAGGGATTAAGTATCTAGGCATTCTAGCTTTATGTGGAACTAGTAAGAGAGGCACCTTCCATTACCTATTGGATAGGTTGAGTAAATGGGCAATTAAAGGTAGAAGGTTTTGGCCTTTGGGGTTAGAGATGTGATAATGAGAGTTATCCTAACAACCCTTCCCTCTTATCTCATGTCATATTTCTTCCTTCCTAAAACACTTAGTGGAAAGCTGCAGGCTCTTGTTAGCAGATTTTGGAAGAATCAAGATGTGGAAGTTAGGAAATTAACTTTAGATAGTTCAAAATTTTTATTCCTTCCTAAGTTTTTAGAAGGTTTAGGGTACAGAGATTTCAACTTATTCAACTTAGCTCTCTTAGGGAAATAAGCTTGGAAGCTAATCAGATCCTAATTCTCTTTGGGTAAAAACTATAAAAGCAATTTGTTTTCTCAGTAATGATTTCTGGAATGCTAAGCTAGGGGCTCATCCTTCCTGGGGTTGGAGGAGCATGTTAAAAGCAAGGTCTTTACTGAGTGAGGGGAGTATTAGGCAGATAAATAATGGTAGAAACACTATTATATGGGACCAACCATGGATCCCTCCACTTTCGGGGTTTAAACTTTATTCAGTCACGCCTCCTAGCATGGTAGGTTTAAGAATCAGTGATGTTATCACAAATAGAGAATGGAATTGTCATAGAATTCTGGATCACATCACTTCTAAGGAATTAGAAGCTATCCAGACCACTCTAAGCATCCCATGTTGCAAGATAGATGGGTGTGGGTGTTTAATAAGTTTGGAAAATACATAGTTAAATCAACAGATGTTTTGCTTAGAAGGTTAATGGTCTATAATGGCAATGAGGTTTCTTCTCCTTGTTCTTGGAGTGTAAACATGCAGCTTTGGAAGAGTTTCCATAAAATAACACTCCCACTAAAGGTGAAAATTTTTGTGTGGAGAGCCATTAGCAACAAGATCTTAGTTAGGAACGTTTTAAGGAGCAGAGATTTGAATGTTCCTGTTTTATGTCCATTCTGCTCTCAGGTGTCTGAAACCATTGTTCATATTCTATTGCAATGTTATTTATTTAGGAGGATTTGGTTTATCTCATCTTTAGCATATTCTCTAGATGTAAATGGTGAGTTTTCCTTGATGGATTGGATTGTACATGTCAAAGTCTTTGGAATAAAGAGGATCACCCCTCTAGTTTTCGGAGAATTTATGGCCCGAAATGATAGTATTTTCTCAAATATGGCTTAAAATCCTTTATTGGTTTCTAAACAGGATGACAAACTGAATTCTTAGATTCAAAGTCAAACTTGAATGTAGTTTCAAATTTGTCCAAGTCTAGTGACTAGAGAAACAATTTGGCTGGACAAATTTTAATGGGCATGCTTTTAACGTATTTGTTGCAGGTTGTTCAAAGGCATCTTCCTCTAATTATGTAGTTGTGGCTCTAATTAGAGAGAGCGATGGAAAGCTTTGGGATGAAATTTCGTGTTGCAAAGTCTTGCCTTCTAGGGATAATGCTAAATCTATGGCAGTGATCTTGGGTGATGCAACGGGCTCATGAGATGGGCATTCAAAATTTTATTACTTTTTATCAAAACAAACTCATTATTGATATGTTTACTAGTTCCTTGAATGATTTATATTAGGGTTTGGTAGGCTTTTTGCATCAAGCAAGAGAAAGACTCTCACTATTTGAGTTTGTGTTCTTCAAGTTTATTCCCAGGAAAGACAATAAGTTAGCCAATTTGGTGGTTAAAGACATGATCAAGGGGAGTCTTCCTTTTACTTAGGTGTCTTGTCCTCCCTTCGTAATCTTTTAAGCAGTGGTTTGTAATATGTTTCTGTTTTCTAAAAAAAAAAAATATATATTATACAGTACGCGGATATGAAAGAAGCCAAGCACAACTACACCATTTAATGAATTGGAAATTGAAAAAATTTATGCATTTCACTATGTACTACGTACTTATAAAAGAAATTAAAGAGATTTGTTTGACAGTTAATAGAAATCTAAAAATCAAAGATATGTTATATGCTCAAAATCAATAGTCAAGTTTGGAATTTTATCAATTCTTTTAAAAAAAAAAGTTTGGAATTTTATCTTGCATGACCAAGAAATTGCTAAGCAATCTCGAGACTCTTCTTTTTTTTGCGTAAAGAATAGAATGGAACTAAATTTTTGGTCCTTTAAAAATTAAAGGCCATAACTATAATAGGCATTGAAAAGAAAATAAATCAAACTAAACCAAATCAAATAATCAACTCGATTTTTTAATTTTAATTAATTTGATTCATTTTGATTTGATCTAAATTAAGTTTCAAATTTAAATTTTAAATAATTAGGCTAATATAATCCAGTTAAAATTTAATTAAAAAACTTTATAATTTACTAGACATAAATATTGTTTCTCATAAATTAAAAAAGGAGGTTATATATGAAACGAGACAAGACTCATTTTATTCACTTCCAATTCACATTTCAATTTTGTTTAATTCCACTTTAAAAAATTAGTTCTTCATATTGATAAATTCATTTTATAAATAGAAAATATCATTGTGAAGCCTATCAAACATACTATTTCACAAAATTATTTATTATCCATGTTTATTTTAAAAATATAAATTATAAATATATAGAACTAATTGATAAATAACTTTTATAACATATATGCATGAGTGAGAGCGCGCACAAGCATGCATATATATATATATATATAATTTTTTAGTTCGGTTGAGTTTGTTTTGATCCTTCTATTAATTTTTCGATTAAAAATTAATTTTCTTCAATTTTTGGTTCAATTAAAAAACTTTGAGGATTAAATTTAGTCCTAATTTTATGACTATTTTGATATAAAATTAGATTTCATATATTTTTTTAATATTTTGTAATTTTGATGAAAATTTTTTTAAGAAAAAGTTACTCGTTTTTAGGCTATATATTAAAACTCTAATTAAAAATGATAAAAATTGATACATTAGCTTAATGATAAAATGTCATTATTTAATAAAATATATAAAATTTAAATCTCATCGATGTAAATTCTACTTAATTAAGTAAATTCAATTTATGAATTTTCTAAAGTAATTAATAATTCACTTTCTCTCAATTGTAGGAATTCAATTTTTGAAGTTCTACAATAACTAAAAATTTATTTCAGCAATGCGTAGTAGGATATATTTTTCCTTATAAAAAAGAACAAAAAAGAGAAATAAGACAATAATATTAACTAACTCAAATTCAATAAAAACTTGAATTTAGAAAAAAAAAAAATCATTCGTGAAGCATTCCAAAACTATTATGCAAATACATCAAATAAACCCATTTATTGGAATACAATAATTGATTAGTACACAAAATCAATTATCCCTATGTTAACGGTAGATCAAAACATGTAAGCATCTGTGGGCCAACAACAAAAAAGCTCCTGCAAGTATTCAAGAAAACTAACATGATCACACTGAGCTATAGGAGTATTGGAAAATTTTACTTTTTCTTGACTTCTCTTTGAACATTATAGAGGAAATTTTCGTTAAAGTTGTTCCCTAAAGTAGCAGGAAAAACAATCTTCAGCTATTGTTCTTGAAGCCACAAACAAATAATAACTTATAGGGGAGCCTGAATTAACAAAAGAACCCCCACAATTTTGGACTAGATGCACATCTGTTGTCAAATAATTTATCACATAAACTGACCCTGAATATCAATAGAAAACAATTGCAAAAGAGATATTGATAGTTCTACAGTATAAATGTTAAAATTCTATTAAAATCGAGTCCTATTTTTGGATTTTTGAATTATGTTGATTTAACAACCGAGGGAATTATCTAATTCTATCGTCTAGAAAGCATAACATGAAACACAAAAGAAGATGATGTAGAGATATTACCTTAGTAATTGTATTCCATTATTATAAGATTATGAATTTCAATTTCAATAAAAATCTAATTAACAAATTTCAGTTTTCAAAGTTCACTCTTTTAAAATATTCTATATTTTCCACAACAAACTGATAAAAATATACAGCCAGCTTAGTTCATTTCCTTTTTTAATGTCAAGGATCATTTAAAAAAAAAAAACACCAAGATAGAAACGTGGAGGATGAACCCTAAGCCCGGCAGCTAGACCATGCATTCCATCTGAGTTATTCGGCCTGAGCTTGGGAAGCCAGTTAAGCATGGGCCAACCTAGTACATCGGAAGACTATCACTTCTGTCCATTACCATTTCGATCAATGTAATGAACACTTGAACTGATCAAGAGAGAACTACAGAAAATTCCAGCACAATGATCAGCTGAAATCGAGATTATTATTTTAAGCTGCCCACTACTAATATAATCTGTGCAATTTGTTAAACTACATAACATCTTTAGGGAGAATTAAGCATTAGTTGGACACCACACAGGTCAACTTTGTCCTGACAGTTAAAATTATGCCTAATTGCCACATGCCGACAAGTAATGACAGTCCAAACAACATCCTCTGGCAAATGCCAGCTTTAGCAGCTTCCAGATCGTTGACTAGTTTACATAAACAGTTCAACGACTGAACCGAGCACAAAGCAACGAGGGATCTCTTGTACGCAAGGCAGAAAAGAGAACCAATCAATCTCCACTTGCACATCCCCTGCAACCACAATGCACGCACTCTATAACTTTCTCCTCCCTCAAGTTCTTTGGCACCCGGCATACGCATGTAGTAGCAAAGTTGTGGTCCCGTGGTTGCATGCATCTTAAGCAGCAAAGACGTTCATACCCTGGCTGGAATTCATACACAAACAGAGGTTATTTGTATATTCCAAATCATCTCATCTTATCAGAATCACAATTTTGTTTATCAAACCAATAAAAGAAAATGAATCTGATTTCTTACAGAAATATCTTCTTCCACATTTTCAACTTAATTTTGGTAATTAATCACACAACTCCAGGTTATTTGTTTGAGTACTTATTGTCTCGTAACATCAAGATTGTATTCAACAGGATTCACCATGTTTTCTTTTTCTCCAAAAGTGTAGTTTACTCCAGGTGCAGTTTAAGTTGACAGAGTTGTAACTTATGACAGAGACTAACCTTCTTCCACTTCGCAATAAGATTGCGGTCGGCATAGCCTTGTTCCAAGCAGAACTCATATAATTCCTTGGATATTTCCTTCCTCCGATGGTAAAGGTCAAAAATGTAGCGGCTCTTTTGATGTGCTATCTTAAAGATAGGCCACAAAGCCTCACATTTTCTCTTGCCATCATGGGGGTCATTCTCAGCTGTCCAAACAATTAAAATACCAATGTCAGGTTTACAAAGCTCAGCAAATTAAATGAGAAAAAAACAGTTAATATACTATGCTCAGAAAAAAAATTAACCTTCTCTCATCTTTGCCTGTAGTTCGCGTAGAGTAGGCTCAATTAATTCCCAGCCCTCGGGGTACTTGACTCGATTTGTCTTCACCTTTGGCATCTTTTTTACCTACCATCAAAGTCACAAAATTAGTTAATAAAAATGGTGATAAATACATTACCTCCAGGAAATTAATAAAAGAAAACCATCTATAATATCTACATATTTCCCTGGCTTTTAAATGGAGTACAAAGACACTCTATTGCAGAAGCAGCAATCCAAGTAATAATAGAGGAAAGATCAATTTATAGTTGGAATCCTTCCAGATCCTCACATATGTTATTCAGAATTACCAGATTTTCATGATAATAAGCTCCAATATAAGTCACATTCAAACCCTTTTTTGAACATTTCAACAAATCAACATACATAAACTAATTTTCTAATTTTTCTCACCAAATAGTCAACATTAATTAGATAATGATTTGGCACTTGTTCCATGCACAACATTACCATATGGGGTTTGACTCCACCATCACAAACACTCCACCAAGTATATTCCGCTAAGGAATAATTTTTTTTTTTTGGGTCCCTCAATATGGTAACACACACAAAAGAGAGGGACAGAGGGTGGGGTGAGGATTAGACTCCCAAATTACGTAGTAGGGAAACTCTAACACAAAGAACTAACATCTATATGCGTAACATGATTTTAAAGACTTTATGACCAAGTTCATAGAAATATAATTCCAAAGGCATCACATTCAGCTGGTCTTTCAGAGACAATTTTGTACAGTAGGAATCACCCAATGGACAATATTTTCCTGCTGCCAGCTCCTTCAACTTGCAATGTGGCATCTCCAAATACAGCCACATGGCATTTAAAAATTAAAAACCCACTGATTTTGGAAAACACACTAATTTTTGAACTGACTTTAGAAATTGTATAATTTTAAATGTCATGTGGCAATATTTGTAGATGCTACATCATGGGTTGAAAGAGGCAGCAGGAAAATATTGTCCTCACCCAATTGCAGTTCAAAAACATTCATTTAAATTAACAAGTGATGCAAAAGAAAGACCCAAACAGATGGCAAAAACAATAACAAATTTCCCGGATGAATGAAGTTCCAACAAAAACCAAGAATCTTATTTCCTTAGAATAATTCGTCCACAACACCGTTATACAAGAGATCAATCTATCAACATTCATAGCATTACTTTCTCAACACGATTAAAGTCAAATTTGGCTTCAACTGGGGGGTTTGAGTTTTAACTCACAACTTGACAGCTCTAGGGACGATTGAAAATCAAGTGGCAACAAAATAAAACTCAACTGAAATTATTTTATCTCTGCGCTAAATTGCAAATCACGTTCCCTTTCATTAAAAAATAAAAAAAATAATGATAATTCTTGTTCAATCCTCATCAAGATAACACAAATCTGAAAAAGAAAATAAAAAAGCTTCAGTAAGGTTAAGGTGGATGGAGCATACTCAATTCGATAATAGCAGCTGAGAATAATTCCAAGCCCCAATACTTTTGAGGAGTGAAGAAATACAGCTGACGGAACTGGATTTATTGCTTTGTGAACGCCTGAAAAAATTGTTAGGGATTGGTTGGTGTTCTAATTTTTTGTAGAGAGAGGGAAAAAGGCTCGAAATGTATATGATAGTCAGCTAGGTTGCATGGAAACAGAAACGGGAAAAATGGGAAATGGGAAATGGCATTTTCAAAAAATATAGGAAACGAAATGTGGGGAAAATGCGTAAATATAAAAAAATATAGGGATATAATTATAAATAATAATTTTTATGCATACATATTATTTTTAATAATTATTGAAACAAATAATAAATGTAATTATCAAATTTTATATATATATATATATATAGAGAGAGAGAGAGAGAGAGAAAGAGATATGCATGTATATATATATATGTATATATGTGTGTGTGTGTAAACTATTAAAGATGATCAATTGTCAATCAGTACTCGATCATTAAGATCAAAATTATCAAGTATGATAATAGATAATAACAAACCAAGTTTTCATAAAAAGGAAACCAATTGTTTATAAGTTTCATAATCCAAACTAATAATAAATAAACAGTACATTCAAAAAAGAAAACATATTACAAGACATTCATGAAATAATAAATAGCTATTCCGTAGAGAATGAGGGTAAATACAACCTAGAAAAGATATATTAAAAGAAAATTATTATTGTGAATATCGTGGCATAAGCAAAATCTGAGCTGTTAGAGGATTATAACCAGAAAACTTTGACAAAGTTTTCTCCATAATTTCATAACCTGGATGATAAAACCTGTTCAGGTAAGCTAACAAATTTTTTTTTAAAAAAAATTCTATCGTGCAGGCCGGCCAAGCATCAACATATTCAAATTTAAAATGTGATAGTCCAAAAAGTGCAATTCATTTTTCCATTTTTCATCAATCAAACCAGGACCAAAATGGGCTTACAACAATACTGGCAATGCAAAGATTTTAAATTGTAATCTTGTGTTTTTTAAAGCTCAATCAATCCACAAAAAAGCAAACAAAGTTAATGCTAATCTCAAATTAAGAATTACAACCCAAATTCCACAACCATCCATCCAGCAGCATAGAACCGGGGAGCCGACTCAAATAAAATTAAAAATTTTTTATTCCAAAAACAGTTAGCCATGCAGATACACCACCAAACCTCAGATTATACATGCTACAAAACTAAAAATCCAAAAACCCAAAACAGAAATTTAAAAAAAAAAAAAACTTACAAGTTACAAAAGATAAAGAGAGTCGCCCAGCCGCCGTCAGTCGCCTTCACAACTGCTACCCAGCCGCCGTCGACTTCGAAGTTGGTATAGGGTAAGAATGTCGCGCCGAAAACAGAGAGGGAAGAAAAGAAAGTTCGCGATATATTCCTATGGCGAAAAGCAGCCGATCTGATTTCCTAAAGAAGGAAACGCGTTCCCTTTTTTAGAAACGGCCAGAAACGTTTTGAATTCGTTTTAATGGGTTTCTGCGTTTTCGGGTGTCCGAAACACGGAAACGCACTGGATGTTGCGTTTCAGTGCAATATACGTCGGTTATCAGTAAAGGAGGGATGAAGCCCGAACTGTCCAAATGGAGCCCAAAAGAAAGATCCGAATCTAATTTAAAGCCCAAAAAATTTAAAACAGTTCGAGCTTAAAATAAGCGAACATTTCCAAATTAAAACCTAATTCAATTTAGGGGTCAATCAAAATAAATTTAACTTTGACCTGGTTGACAATCAATTTGAATAATTTGATTTAAATTATTATATTTAAATTTTATTTTAAATAAAATAATATTTTTATTTTAAAAAATTAAAATTATGAGTGATTTCACTCACAATCTAAAAATAATTGAAATTTCTTTATTAATAACTCAATCCTATCCAATGCAACTAAAGTAACTCAGTTTGAATCTGCCTAAAAAAAGATGTCAAAGTTACCTTATGTAAATCTACCTACCTCAATCTATTTTAGTATCTCTTATAATTTTATATTTTTTTAATTTTAAAAAATAAATATTAGAAAATATTTGTAAAGAAGTATTTTTCTAATTGTTCATATTTATAAAAAAAATATTTTGAAAAACATAAAATCAAAAATAATAAAATTTAATTTTTAATTTAAAAATAAAAATAG
Organism: Omphalea diandra; assembly: GCA_949677035.1. Lineage (NCBI taxonomy): Eukaryota > Viridiplantae > Streptophyta > Magnoliopsida > Malpighiales > Euphorbiaceae > Omphalea > Omphalea diandra. Next base: position 34,034 of record CATIWR010065736.1, on the reverse strand, counting down.
TTGGGATACCTTCTATATGTAAAGTTAAATTTTGTATTCATTTGGTATTATGATTCAAATGTATTTTACAAGCTGCTTTTAGAGAATTTAAAACTTACCAAATTATAATTTTAAAAAAGCTAATTTTAAAAAAAAAATTCTAAATCATAGTTTAATAGAAATAATAAAAATTCCATTAGAAAATTAGTTAAACACAATTTTCAAAGGCAACTTTGAATTAAATATAGAAAAGACACTCCATATAGTTCGAAATCCTATTTTCTCACTAGAAAGCACACCACATTTTTACAGAGCAAAAATGTTTGATGTAATATTATTTCATTTGCCTCGAAATACAAACTTGCTATATATATATATATATATATATATATGCGCTTTAACAGGTATAAATCAGTATCTCATTTGCTTATTTACATTTTTCCCAAATGAGGAATTGCTGCACAGAAAATTCATAAGAGAGAAAGTAACACAATTAGACAAACATTTGAGCTATTTGAGAATGATGTGGTCATTATAAATTACAAGGTAAATAAAATTATTGTGTATCATGATTTGTAATAAAATCAACGGATAGTTTGATCATCTACTCCTTAAACCAATTAAAGAAAATTTGGTCAAAATTTTGTGAGTTTTGTCTAGTTATAATTTTTTTTTTTTCAAAAATTAATATTCTTATGTACAAACCATTACAAAAAGAATTAAATAACGTTATATTTTTCTACGAAAACAAAAACTCTAAATGTTAATAATATTTTACTATATAGTGTGATTTTTAACGATACTCCCATATTTAATTTCGATATTGTAGTTCATAGATGGAAAAAAGTAATTTCATTTTTATGGTAAATAAATTAGGACTAGAAAGAAGAGTCCTGATTCAAAGTGTACAGAAAATATCGACATGTTAATGTCAAATTTCATTTCATCGGATTTATCTGATCTTTCTTTCACAAAAAAAAAAAAAAGTAATCAATCAGGAACCTTTTTTTTTAATGAAAAATTAAAAAAAAAATTTCATCACATAATCACTAACTTCTCTTTTTCTCTTTACTATCTTACAATACACTTTTACACTTTCTGGTAAACTTTTCCCTTTTGTCTTATTTTTTAAAGAACTTGAAAGCAAATCTTCAGTTCGATACCTTTTGCCTATCATTCCATTGATGCTGGGATATAAAGAAAAGAGAGGACTTACCACTTCACTGCCAAAAGTTTGGTCACAAAACAAAGCCAAAATCACATATTTTCCCATGATGTTTTCATATTCATTTGCAATGTTCATTTCTTGATTTGGGTATCAACATGTGTATAAAAAAGCTAAGGTAAAATGTGATTTAGTGTAATCAAATCAAATTTTAGTTTCACTGTATTACACAACTGTTTACCACTAGATATAGCCTAAAATCTTTCTTTGACCACTGTTCTATTGAGATTTTCAGCATTCCAAACCAGCACTAATGTGTCCTTATGTACCGGCCTTCTATCAGCTTCTTGAAAGTAAACATTTGAAGAAGACCTTTGAAACTTACATCTCGCTATCTTCACAATGCTTAAGAAGTGTCTGTCAGTATACTGAAACATTTTCCAGAGTCAGTAAATATATCCACTGGACTGTTTTGAGGGGTAAAGACATGTAAGACGGATCCCAAATCACAAGTTGAAAATAGAACAGGGATGCAGATAGTACCATCACACTAAAGCATATACAACCCAGGTGATCATATTGATCACAGAAACTGGAATATTAATTATCATCTCTAATTATATAGTTTTAAACCAGGAAATATGAGTCAGAACAAGTGTGCAAAATATCTAAACTTCACCCGTTGATTTAGTTATGGAGATGACCATTCTAAAATAGTACTGAAAAAACTAATACCCAATGTCAACTTACATTTGGAATCTCAAATTCACCTTCACATGCATCACAGATATCTAGTGATACTTGCCGAAGCAATGGCATCTGTAGTGATCATAAGAGTGCATGAGTTGACGATTACTTGTGAGCTTAATCATAAATGCAACAACAGCACAATAAAGCAGCTATATGTTTATATGAAAATATGGAATACCTTTGAAGCAATTTCAAGAATAAAGCTCCTGTTTAACCCTCGGCCCTTCATAATTTCAATAAGATTCTAGGTCAGCTAATATAGTGCATTGATTTGAACTACTTTGGACTTCAATGAAGGCAGTGGAACAAAGAAAAATACATTAATAGATGGCTCACATTGTGACGAAGCAAGATATCTTCAAGAGCTCTACAGTTGAATAGGGAAGAAACCCCAGCCGCTGTTACTTCTCCACAGTCCTAAATAACAAAATGAACAGAAATTGAAACATTAATAATTTCATAAAGGGTTAGTCATTATAAATTAACTGAAATCAAAATAGACTTTAAACCACAAACACCAAAAACATTTGGGATAAAAACATAAAATACTATGCCTGACTAGACTACTATAGATCTACTAAATCATTCACAAGTGTGAAAAAAAAAGGTGTAAACTATACATGGTACTCAATTGAGGAAATTCTAATCAAAATTCAGAGGAATGAATTTGGACAAGATGTACAGAACTACTGATGCTTGATTATCTCAAACCCCCTGTATGAAAAACCCATTGACTTTTTTCACTTTTCCTTTCCTTGCATTGTGTTTCTAAAAGGGATTAATTTTACATCTCTGAAGAAAAAGAGAAAGTAGCTTCAAAGGTTGCAACCCCACCCTATAATTTGCTTTGCACTTAATGACAGTTAGAACTAGAAGGTATTCCATGTCAATTGGTAATGGCTGCTTTCAGTGCATCATCTTTAGGAGGAAGAGCCAACTGCAATTTGAACCTTGACATCCAATAATATGTAACATATGACACAAATTATGTTATAAGCATTAGATACATCAAGGCAGAGAAAAGCACGGCAGCACAGACCAAAAGATTACAAATAGTAAAAAATGAAAAGCTGAAGTAACAACTCTCCCAGTTGTCATTACATTGCTATTAAGCAGGCACACTCTTTGAACTTACTAATCACAATAAATAAAATTTTCAAAAGAAAATAAAGGAAATGAATCTAATTCCAAGAGCAACTGCCAAAGACCATGACAAACCTCAAGATGGAGGGAAATCAAGCCGGGCCATCCATGTGAAATGATGTGCAGAGAATCTGCAGGTACAAAAAACATTAACTACCTCCTCGGTACATAAAAAGATGCATAAATTTTCCTTGGAAGATTTCCACAAATGAATAATAAAATCTAGCTATCCATAAAGCAGAAAAAGAAGGAGTCCTTTACAAATAGGTTCCAATGGCTGTTTGGTTTAGTATTCTTTGATCTAAAATACAACTTGAATCACAATAGAAAATAGATGGAGGCAGTTATCAGAAAATGCAAGCAACAAATGATGAAGCCAAAGAATATTCTTCGCATAAAAAATAGCTAACCTGAACTAAGAAGCCTGCATCCTACCAATGAAAATTCTACCAAGTTTGAACAATTCTGAGCAAGAACAACCAACTCATTATCAGTCATCCAAGGAGTCACCCTCTCAAGCCTCAATTTCTTTAGATTTGTGACAGAGTTTTTGAAGCTTGATATAGATATATCACCAAAACAGTAGCACAGAGACAGTGCTTGCAAGTGCCTCAAGGAGGCTATAATTTTAATGATGATAGTATCAGAGATCACCTGAAAATAACCAAAATCAGTCCAGGGCAATAAGTCTTCTTGAAGCAAGTTTGAAAGAGTACGAGGAATAAGAAATGCAAATGATGATGGTTAACCTAGGATGGACCAGGCACTATCACCAGAAAAAAATTGTGAAGAATAGACACATCCTCACTGTCAATCAGCATGTCTACAAAGACATCTGCATCTTATACCATGTACCCTTAAATAATTTTTTCTTAATACTTGAATTTTCTTCAATTTACTTTCATATTCCAGTTATAAAAAGCATATGAAATAACCAAGACATCTGAAGTGACACCAATGATTAGGGCTGAGCATTAGAGGGTTTAAACAGAAAAAATCGAACTAAACTGGTTTGGTTTCAATTTTTTAAAATTTCTATGAGTTCGGTTCGGTTTTTAGTAAAAAAATTTTGGTTTAACTGAACTGACACAAATCAAAATAAGTTACCTATATTAAATCAAACCAAGATAGTTCAAACATATTTGAAATTCAATATTTATGTTAAAAATACATAAAAATCTATTAAAAATTTAGTATTTTTATTAAAAGTATATTATAAAATTATTTATATTAAAATATTTTAAAATTTACTTTTTTAAAGAATTCAGTTTAAATCGAACTGAACTACAACCAAACCGAATCAAACCAAACCGAAATTCTTAATTCGATTTGGTTTGATATATATGTTTGAAGTGTTTTTTCAATTTCCAGTTTGCACGCCCCTAACAATGATATATGAAAAAATAGCTTCCAACAAAATCTGCCTAAGTCACAGAAGGCTTTCAAATTTCCTAGTCAAAGAAAAGGCTATAGAAACAAACTCAATATGACCAACCTAACAAGATGAATTCATCTTGCTGTTTGGATTCAATACTTTGAGACAAACCATTGGATCACATTTTCATCTCCTAATAGTGAACTTCATACTTATGCAGGGTAGAAGAGAATGAATAGGTGCAACCCAGAAGCATCTCATCGACAAGTTAAATTTATTTTTGAATGGCCTACTGAAAAGTGATACCTGAAAATAAAGAATTACTGAATTCAGCATGGGACAAGTTGTAGGAAGTAGTCTAAGGGCATCTTCACCCAACTCTCCCCCCAAACCAACATATATTGCCCTTAATGATGTTATTGCAGGTCTCAATGCTTGAAAAGACAACCAAGAAAATCCCCAACCAAGTGCAATCTCTTCCAACATGCAATTTTTTCCTAACTCAATATAGAGGTCTCTACATAAATATGAAGAAGAAAGCTCTATCCCACTGGTATTACTTCCTTGCTGAATCAGATTTTTACAGCCCCTCGCATCCAAACACTTCAAAGCAGGATTTCTATTGACAACATGAGCTAAAGCAGCTCCAGATATCTGAAAGCATACAGGCAGAACAACTTTTTTGATAAATAGAGTCATATTACATTTCCAATTAATGAAGCATGCCAGCAGTTGTAATGAAAAGAAGAGCACAGATACTCCAATTCAAGTCTATTTAAGCTGTTTAGCAATATCAAATGCCAAGCCTGCCTCTGTGCCAACAAATAAACCATTTGATATGCATGGAGGTCACCATATCAAATTCCTGGCATATATGGCCTATCAAGCACACCAGAAATACACTAAGAAACAGAAATGGAATTCAGGTAAACTAAAGGTTCATTTAGTGCAGTCATAAGCAATAGGTGCACTCAAGGCAATATGCCTTCCCATCACGTTGAAGCGCAAAGCACAAAAAAAGCGCTCGCCCGAATAAAGTAAGGCATAAAATCCTAAAAAGAAATAATTAAAAGCATATATCCAAAAAATATAAATTTTTCAAAATATAAATCCAGTGATAATTAAAGCTTGTAAAAAGTCACTTCACATGGAAAGATAAAGCTCTAACATATAACATTAAAAAAAAAAACTATGGAATTATTTAGGAATCTAATGCTTAAAACTAATGATAGAAATAGCATAAAACTAAATATCACTATCAGACTATCAGACTCTTCACCTAAGTCTTGAATATGTTGATTATCATAACCAGATGCATATCCTTCAACATCAATCTTATAATCATCCAAGTCAGTGTCAAGATCTGAGTTGAAGTTGTGAAGTTGAGCCTTTTGAACTTGACTTGATTTCATTGACTTGGTTTTGATTTCTTGTATTCCTAGTTGGTTCTCCAACTCCGGTTATTTTGTCACAGCTCCCCTAGTCAAATCACTGCTATCATATTCTATCTAAAGTATAAAAAAGAGCACCCGCCATATAAGACTTTTCTTATTCTATCTACAGTTATTATGCTAAGTTTTAAAGGACTATTTTACCCTAAATAAATGGTGCCATAATTAGCTAATAAAAATAAAACTTGCCACTTGTAAAATTTAAAATTTTTTTTTTAAAAAAAAAAGACCAAATCACAAAACTAATTGCTTCTTAAACGAAGTGCAACGAAAAATATCCGAAGCGTTAAGACTCTTTTAGCACCTTGCCTGTGCGCTTAGGCACACCAAACAAGCGCTTTTGATTACACTGGGTTCATTGAGATGAGGGGAAAGGAGGAGAGGAAGAAAAAGAAAAAAGCACAAGTTGTTTCCTTTTTCATTATTCACAAGACAATATAATCCACAAGCAGTTAAGAGATACTATCTACACAGGTGATGGATAACCATTTTAAGATTGCAATTTACTAGGCTTATTAACACGAAAACTAGAGCCTTAAAATCTTATGACTTTGCTGAGGGAAAGAACATAGGTTTAATAGTCAGAATCATTATTATGAGGACTTCTATTCTACCCTGGAAAGTCTCCAAGCGATCCACTGAATTACACTGACATGAACCACTCACATCTTTTGTATTTCAGATTCAAAGCAGCTAATGCATGAAATATTTACAACCACCATGGCAAGCAATTTGTTACATAGTTAAGCACATTTCAAGAGATAAGGCATCAGTTTTTTTTCAAACTCAATGACTGACCATTGTATTTGAAACATCAAGTGTCTCCAACAAAGAACCTGAGAAACTATAAAGAGCATCATCGACAAGGTGAGTGTCCCTCAAGCAAAGACTAATCAGTGCTTGTGTTTGAGATATAAGATCTAGCAGAGATCTTTCATCAACACCTGAAAACAAAGTTAATAACAGCAGAAATAGCTTCCAGTAAATTTCTAGGTGTCATGACTCCAAAATGAAATAATAAATGAACAAAAAAGATCCCCAGAAACAGAATTTGTTGAAGAACATTATCAGCCAAAACATAAATCTTAAAACTGCGTCAATAGTTCTACCTATCTCACTCAGCCATCAGCTATTTGATATTCGCTCTAGGCAAGCTATACTATTTTTAAGGAAAAAAAAAACAACCCTCTCCTTTTCCCTAACTTTATCCGATTATCCACCAAGAATGCTAAGAAAATTTCATGGTTTCACCTTGACAAGTCTGTCAAAAAAGGGGTTGAAAAGAAGAAGTTTGTACTCACTCTTGCAGCCAGAAATATGAAGGACTTGAAGTTTAAAAGAAATTGCATCCAAGCGCCTCTTTTCGAAGCGAACAGCAGAAGAACCAAAATTTGCAACTGTTGAGCATAGAGCCCGAATTGAATTCATCCCAAAAGAAGTATTACAAGCCACAATCGAATGTAAATTCATGCATCTGCTTATGAGATTTGCTATGCCAGTATCTGTTACTGATATACAGCCTTTAATATTTAGGTATTGCAAGGATATACACAACTTTGTGAAATACTGGAGATCCGAATCTGGAACAAAGATTGCAATGAAAAGTCACTTAGTCTTAGGTGGCCAATGAAGAGGGAAAAGTTCTTTAAAAACATTTTTTTTAAAAAAAACTATAAGAAAAGAGAACTGCATTTTCATTCATGTGAAAGAAAATGCATGCACATATTTTGCTAAAAGTTTCCGGACAACCCATCTAGAATAAAACAAACGATTAGCTAGTGAGTGAGAATATCTACAATAAGTTCTCAAAATTTATGCAGATAGCATACATTAACAAGTGGGCATGCAACCTCCATTCACTCTCCATGATATGCCTACTAGGCATGCGATGGAATTTCATACTGAAGCACTTAAGACAACACTGTCCAATTATGACTTTTGATTTGCAAAAGTATCTTCATGCACCCACACACAAGGGTACCTTTTATTACAAGGTGTCTAATTCTAGCAGTGCTAATAGCATCCTAACATCATCACTCATGGGCCACGTGCAACTTAGTGGAATTATTCAATTTTTTTCAGAGAAATGTTGAAGAAAAAGATGGCAAAAATCTCACCAGAAATATCACTTCGGCCCTCCAATATAAGTCTTGTGATATTTGAAATGGATGGCCTTGAATGATAAGATCTCATGTCCAAGACATTATTGCCAACAGTTAAGGACTTGTTTGGAATTGGTGGCATCATCTCAAGACTAGAAGATACAACTGACACTTGTGCAGGTATAAGTGGAGTAATATCAACAGTTAAGTCAACTTCACTGATACAGGGGCACTTCATCATCAATTTACACAATGTGGTTGTCTTAAAGTTCAAAAGATATGTTGCTTTTAGTTTTCTTAAAGATGGAAATGTCTTGGAGAATAACTCAATGATGGATTCAAGATGTAGCCTTGGACACTTAGAAATATCCACCTCCTCAACTGCTTCAAAATAGAGAGTTGGTGGCAATGCATCCAAGATGCCACTTCCACTTTCTTCCCTGCTCGGACATTTAAGGCTGATCAAAGACTGTTTAATGCTTTCCCTCAAGATGAAGTCCATACAATATGAAGAAGATAGCAAAGAGAGGAGAAGTATCACTGCTGTTACTTGTGGACAACCCGCAAGGTTCACTTTCTGCAAAATCAGCAAATGATGCAAAGCCATTAACCATGCAAGAGACATGCAAATGAAGCACTGTAAGGAAATTAAGGCAAGCGAAATGCCCATAACATGAACTTGCTCACATAATCTAGAGAACTAAAATTCAGAAATGTTTTCAATTTCATCCTGACAATGTTGCAATGAATTTTTGGATGTAAATGAGCAACGGAAAGAAACAATTAACAAAACACTAGTAGTCCAGTGTTGAGTGTCTACCTCGTGATTAAGGGGTTCAAAGTCCAGACTACTTCACTTTGAAAAATTTCTGATGTACCAAGCAAAAGAAAAGGGAAACCACTTCATTTCATAAATCAAAGAGTCCTATTTACTAAAAGAGTCCCACCTACCGTGAAAAATACAAAAACATCTAAGTTCCCTTCCATACAAATACAGAAAATTTTAAGGAAAACAAAAAAAAATTGAGAAAGAAAAGCAATTATTCCTAAGAACCGTTCGTTACTGTTTCATAAAAGTGGAAGTTAGAAGTTGTATGACAGAACAGTATTCTGAAGTAATCGCCATTTTACCCTCCAGCTAGTATTATCTAAGCTTCATCTAATGAACCCTCAATGAGAAAGCCAAAATCACTGGATGATGTCCAGGGGTGTTTAGCCAAAGATAAAGGAGTACCTCAGAATATTCTGTCAACCGAATCCTAAGATGGTCCAAGTCACCATCTTCAAAGATAACAGTTGCATCTTCAGGGGGAATCTTCAACAGTCTAGATATTTTCTCAATGCTTTCCTCAAAGGTCTCTGAAAAATAACAAGACCTTCTTTTTCCTAAAATATGACCGAGTTTGATGAAAATCAGTAGCTGCAATCAATGGAAAAAATTTAAAGAAAACAAAACTTAAAGTACCATGCATGACATTTGTTCATACCTGCAGCAAACCACAAAGGCAAAAGACTAATCCGGATCTGTTTATCACCAATAGTAAAAGATTTTGCCCAATTAAATTCGAAATAAATTAAATTTAGGTAATATTTTAGTATGAAAAGACGGTTGGGGGAGACGTTTTATCTTGCAGTTAGCAAAATAAAAGTTTCTAATGCTCACTCTCCCATTTTTATGGTCTAACTGAAGCATAAACAGGGAACAGAACAGAATTTCAAAGAAGTCAGTAATCATCTGTTTGGATTCTTGTTTGATACACTAATGGAGCTTTCCCTGCAGGACATTAGGGGAAAAGAGAGAACTAAAGCACAGACGATTAACTTAGTTCGCATCAAATTGTAAATCAACAACCATAACTTTTCTCCATTTCATGCCTCCAATTAATTATTTGCCTCTTTTGTTTTCCATTTTTATATGTATTTCTAATTTTTCATATCAACTGATTCAATTTCTTTAACAATCTAATTCATGGGTATTATGGGCTCCAGAAAATCTGAAATCCATTTCATATGAAAATGGAAAAGGATGGATTGGCATAATAGAGTATGCAGCCTCCTCGTCCAACAGAAGTCAGCAAGTCATTAATCATTATTTTTTACTATTTCTAAATTCCTACTTACATTTTTAATGAATACACCCATTCTTTCTAAAAAGAAAGATAGAAAGGAAAAGAAGACATGCTGGTGATTTTCAGATTGTATAAACTGTTGTGAAGCCCATTAGGATTAACAAAATCTTGCTACCTCTCCATAAAATTACTGTTCAACATGCCTCAAAGAGTGCGAGAATGAACAGTTACATTCTTTCCTCATTGTTTGCACAACATGAAGCATGACATTGATTTAAATTAACAGTTCTATCCTGCTTTCAAGTGAATGTGAAGATACTGTGGGAAACTAATTTTGCTTTTCAGTTGACATAAAATTGCAGCAACCATCTAGACTTTCTCAAATTTGTTATACAATAAAACCTTAGTTATGTGGCATTCAATTCATGTTGCACGTGGTGCATGATTATGTAACCAAAATACAAACTGTAAAATTGACAAACATTTTTTTCAATCATGGTAACCTCATATCTACCAACCAAAAACAAGGCATTGTCTCTAGCAATCTCCAGTTTTAAGTCCTTAATGAAAACATACCCATACCTGTTTTAAGATGCTATTGCAATCACCTTCAACTTTGTTTGAAAGTTCCAGCTGTTCTCTGTTAACATTGAGCCAAACTAAAAGTGCATCAGAAAGATGCATCTCGCTGTAAAACATAAGTAAAATTTCAGAATATTAACAGATATGAAATGAGAATTAAACCAGGCAATACAAGAGATAATCTACTCACCTGTATACTGTCAAATGAGGATGATTTATGCAACGAAATAGCAAGTTATAAGGAACATGCACAAAAAATTCATTAGAAGTGGCCCACATCTGCAAATTAGCTACCACCCTTTATCAGCTTAGTAAAAGGCCAATTATAAGCTTAAATGCATCAAAAGGATACAAAATTAAACATTCATTCAATTTTATAAACTATTATTCCACTACTAGAAATGCAAACCTAATACATAAATTCAGAAAAATTCAAAGAGCATTCTGAGTTTGAGCCTTGAATAAGCTATGCCTTTCTCTTTCCATATGTATGCAACATGTGTCTATGTCTGATCATTGACCTTTCTTGCTGATTGTAAGCACAAAAAAGGAAAATGATATGATGCCAGAAATTATTAACCAGACAACCAACCATCTTGTTATACAGAAAATTGCAACACAAGAACAAGCTGAATTTACTGTGTAGCAAGTCAAAAATAAAATGAAAGTTGAGAACATACAAAATTTCTTGCTAGATAGCTCGCACACAGTTCTGGAACAAAATCATTTGCTGCAACATTTTATCAATTAGAATGGATGCCATGATGTTTAGGTTATGTCAATCATAAAAAGCATAAGGAGCTTAAGTTTAAATCTTTAATCATTTCTAACAATCCTCAAATATCAGATATACCCTCACCATGTTCTAAACTGAAGTTCCAAATATGAATCAGATTATCCAATTGTATTTCAGGCAGCCCATTTCCCTTGGATGAAGATACCTCAGACAACCAACTTTTACACTTAAATAGAAGTGCTTCTACTCCAAAATATAATGCAGCCTGGAAATAAAATTGAAAAATTTCAAAAGCATGTTTGTAACATTACATTCAAGTGCAGTACTACATTGCAGAAAATAATAGCACTATCATACTAAGCATGCAGTTACCTCAAAAATATAGAGGAAATTTCTAGATGCGATATCCACTGGGCAGCCATAAACACACTTCAAAACATTTACAAAAAATTTCATGTCCCATTCTATTGAAACACAACTGAGGTTCGATTCACTGCAAGAGTTACAAAGATTCAAACAGCTGCCATGCGCGCAAGGATCTCCAATTCAAAATTTACATGCTAAAGACACATGCCTTGAACCCACTACTACAACAATAAATACATAAATAAAATTTTTTTAAAAAAAAAAAAGTGAACTCGGCCAACATTCTTCCCTATAGAATAGAATTCAAATGCATCTAGTTGTCTGAAAAAAATTTTAGATGTGATATCCCCTGGCAGCCATAAACACACTTAAAAACATTTACAAAAAATTTCATGTCCCATTCTATTGAAACACAACTGAGGTTCGATTCACTGCAAGAGTTACAAAGATTCAAACAGCAGCCATGTGCGCAAGGATCTCCAATTCAAAATTTACATGCTAAGGACACATACCTTGAACCCACTACTACAACAATAAATACATAAATAATTTTTTTTTTTTTAAAAAAAAAAGTGAACTCGGCCAACATTCTTCCCTAGAGAATAGAATCCAAATGCATCTAGTTGTCTAAGAAAATTTTAAGATAAAAATATATCTAGTCAAAATTCATGAATTCTAAAGAATTTTATCAGTTAGAGCCTCAATAAATAAAATTAAAAAAAAAAAATCTTAACGACGACATTGACTCAGAGAGAAAGATTAGGTTTTCACGTTTCACATTCTGACATTTCCTCTAATAACAAACATGCATCTAATAAGGTAGCGCAAAAATGAAAATTTTGAATTTTTTTTCTTTAAGTTCAAAACTGACAAAATTAATGTAAAATATAAAACTGTTTGAATCCTAATTATGACATCGACTCATCCAGTTAGGTTAGCTTTCGCATTGGGCAGATTCTGTCATTTAATATAACATTTCTTCTGCTAATAAAGGCTAACCAAACATTTAAAATTCGATGAATAGCAGTAAAATAACAAAAATCTCCGCCAAAAATGAAAACAACAAGCAACAACGATTAACCACTTTAGCGTAGTTTGAAGTTTACCTAAAGCTTCCACTAAAAAGGCTATGAAAATAAGAAGACTGCTGAACAAGCCTGTGGAATCATTAACATTAAAAAAACAAAGAAACGTGAAAAAATTACGAGAATCGAAATTCATCACCAAACTAACGAATAGATCGCTTGCCTCTTTCGATGAGCTTGAATTTTGACTGTTTGGCAACGGAGGATCGATGATAAATCCCAGCAATGAATATCGTCAGTTGAAATTGAAATTTCTAATTCTGCCCGTTCGATTGGGTTGGGGCTTGTGCACAAGAGAGTAACAACTTCATCGCCGGCGATTGACTCCATAAATACTGTCGCGGCGACGAGGAGGAGGAGCAGCGACAAAGGTCTGCTTGGTTGCTGTTGTGCGCTGTTACTTTTTTAAATATTTCAAACTATACGTCTATTTTTATTAAAATAAAAATATTTATAGGTCAAGTTTTTAATTTACCCTCATCAATTATAAAATTAGAAAAATATTTTTATTTATAAATAAAAAATACAATATAGTGATTTAGAAAATATTAAATATTTTTTCTTGAACAATATAAAAATTGAATGGTGACAAGTAGAAAAATAATAATTAAAAGGCAAATAAGTTTCTCAACTTATAACAAAGTGATAAATAGAGATGAAATTATCTTTTTTTTTTGTCAAACATACTTTATTTTTATATTTTTTTATTACAAAAGTCTAAAATATTGATTGAAGAGAGCATATGTATTATAAATGTAATTTAATAATTATAAATCAATTTTTTAAGAGAAAATGAGAAATTTTTAAAATAATATTAAAAAATATATAATAGTCATGAAACGCATTTAAGAGAATCGAACTGAATTATACTTAGATAAAAACACATTTTCTCTCAAATCTATGAATCTTTTAAGTCCCTTAAAGAATCTTAAATTCTTCAATCTCAAATATATAGATTTATTTTGACAATAAAATTTTTTCTAAATCAAAATTAATTGATTGAAGAAAGTGAAAAAGCAATATTTTTGTCAAGTAATAATTCTACTTTTTCATTCAATTGTAACGGATATAAAAAAATAGGTTAAATAAAAGTATAATGGTGAGTAAAAGTATTGCTATTAGGAGGGAAAAAAAAATAGCACCACTAGTAGTGGCTTGAAGTGAAGAAAATTTAGGTCAAAAATTTTATTCTTGCCCTGATTATAAGGTAAAAAATAAGAAAAATTGAAAACTTTATCAATTATTTTTAATTAATATCATTGGAATTATTTATGATAATTTATTTTTAAAATTGTATGAATTTAGAATGACGAAGAGGAAAGTACATATATTTTTAATGACCGATGGTTCTTTTTTAGAAAATTTACTATTTTTTATTAATTTATTTCTCAATACTCTAATTACTTCTAAAACTCTTTCTAACAGAGAATGGAAATAGATTTTACCTCGCCTATTTGTCATTTTTAAGTCAGTATCCTCCTCAATCAATATTTTAAAATTTTATGATAAAATAGTAAAAGATTAGAAGTAATTTCAATAAAATAATATAAAATTAAAAATAGTTTTAATAAAAAAATTTAATTTCATTCTCATTTATCATTTTTTATAAATTAAGGAACTTAAAAGAAAACTATTGTTGCCAGTCGAAACGCAGCGTTTTTATCTTTCCCCTGGTAACAGCGCTCTTGCTTAGGAATGGCAACAAGGCCGGCCCTGCTGACGAGGAATTTACCTTCACAAAAAGACGATATATTCTCCATCTACACTATGAAGGCCGCGCCCACCCGTCGAGGCGAATCTTCGACGGAGGGGCAAGAAATCTTCATCCACTGCCATTTTTACTCTTATTTATTGATAAGACTTGATCCGCTTACTGATAGAAACAAGATCAACAAGATAACGCTTGTGTTGAGTCCAGAAGTAAGTAAAAAACTGATAGGGTAGATTTTTTATAGTTGAAAAAATTAATTGCAGTGTTTATGCATATTTATAACATTGATTTGAGTGTATGTAGTGATGGATAAATTCAGATACATAAATTTTTACCCTTTGTTGCTTGAAATCAATGTCCTAGTCACATCTCATACTCATTCAATAAAAAATTTTAGGAAAAAATAAAAATCATTTTTACTTTAAATTTTCCAAGGGCTTCAAATGCTGTTGCTGCAAGTCTCCAGTGGAATGCATCATCTCATAGCCGGAAAATAAAACTAACGAAAGAAGGATTTAAGGAAAAGATATGTACAAGTGAGAGAGCTGTTGAATGATTTAATATTACAAAATATCGTCTCAAGGGGTCAGACGTTGCGCCTACATACCATCATTGACACCCTTGAGTCATGACTTTTAACTGCGCAGCTGCCAAGTGACTTCTATGCCATGAATAACAGCTATACCACAATATTCCCAATCAAATTTACACCATATGCTTCAGCACGGTTACAACAGGGAAGGAGTGAGAACGCATTTAGAATAACTCAAACTCAAGGTGCTCTCCAGAAGCTTTATACTCCAAATACTTGCTACTATTTTCATACGAAGACACAAATGAAGCTCCAAAATCGTAATATTCTGGTAGTTCTGGTGGAATGGCACATCTTATTAGTGCCCAATTTAAGCCCTCAAAGAAAGGGTGTTGTTTGATCTCAGCTGCACCTTTCTCTGATCCCAACCGATTCTCAGGATCCTTTGCCAACAGCCCCCAGATAAGATCTCTTGCCTGAAAACTAACCAGAGGGCTGTCAGGGAACTTCAGGCTCTGCGACACCACATTGTCTAGTGTTTCTTCATTGCAAGAACCTTTAAACGGTGTTCTACCATACAAAAGCTCATACAGAAATACACCAAATGTCCACCAATCAACTGCTGCTCCATGACCATTTCCTTTAATAATCTCTGGGGCCAAGTATTCATGGGTTCCAACAAAGGAATTTGATCGAGCATCAGTGGGCTCAGCCACAAGCTGCGGCAATGACCTAAAATGGGCTGCCATTTCAGCTTTTATCTTCCTTGTTTTTGCAGCAGCAGGTAAAAACCTAGGACTGAAGCATGGAACTTGGCACGATGACTCAACACAGAAAGGCTGGATGCAGCTGGATTCTGTGCATGGACCAGACATCTTCACAGGATCAACATCAGGTGATTTCAGGAGGGTTGGACTTACGCTGCATCTAAGTGAGAGGTCAAAGTCTGTCAGCATGATGTGGCCATCTTCTCGAACAAGGATGTTCTCTGGTTTTAGATCCCGGTAAATAACTCCAAGCATGTGCAAGTACTCCAGAGCAAGTAGGACTTCAGCAACATAAAATCTACACATGACAGTTCAAGATAAGTAACAAGATATGAAATGCCAAATAAACAACTAATGCAGGAATATTGATCATGAAAATGAATTCCATCGTATGTCCAACTTTTTCCTCATATCAGATTTCATGTCTAAGAGCATGACCAGAAAGGAAATGACGCCAAGAAAGGAAACAAGTTTAGGTTGAATGAGGACAAATAACTCACCGATTGCCCAATTGAATTACAGATCGATATGATAATTTTTGAGAAAGAAAATGAGCAGAAGTTGGATCAAACATATAACATGCGGCACAGACGATAAACAAATTTAGTCCAAAACGTTTCTGACCAAGATTTTCTTTATCAAATAACTTAGTTGAGAGATCTCGTTTGCCAATTTCTGCAGTGCTGATGGAAATGTAAAGACCACTTGATGATGACAGGCAATTTTCTCAGTGAAAAGATGCAGGAGAGTGGTGGGATAGGGAAGGTGATGAAATGTCGTTTCACAGACAAAAGTAGTATTTTAGTTGGAAGCAGACTCATTGCAATGGGAGCTCATTTTTTTAATGGCAGTACTGCAGTATAAACAAGGCCATTTGACTGATAGTAAGCAGCTTGAAATTTGTGCAGCGAAAGAAACAACAATAGCTGTGTTGTCTTATGAAGTTAAAGCAGACAACTAACATGCGACATTATCTTGGAAACACGTCATTGGATAAAAGTGGAAAGGGCAACATAATCTTTTTTTTTTCCCCTCTAAATTAGTTACTATCATCCCCTAAAAATACAACTTTAAGAAGTTTCGCTACATTCCTTGGAAAAGAAAAGTACATATACATAATGAAAGGGAAAGTCCATACAAAGTGGGAAACAAAAAGGCACAGACAAAATATGCAGAGATATCAAACGAAGGACACAGACGGAAAAAGATATCAAACAACGGAAATACCTCTCAGAGTTGGGATGTACATTTATAGTTATCTGCCCCAATGTTTGTGGTGTGCTGGGGTTAAGTACACCTTTCAACATTCAGAATGCATAATCATAATTGATATATGTAAGCAGTGAGACCAATATTCATAACATCCTAATTAACCTTCTATATTGTTTATCACAGTCAAAATATGTTCTCATCACGTGCTTGATTATGCATTATGCTCAAGTAGGAAGAACATCATCAATTAATATTGATATAAACGAACTTTTCTTCTTAGTATCCGACTACCTGGCTGCTGGTTCATGGAAACTCCCACCAGACTGCTTCTGCCTAAGGACATGTAGATCTCCACCCGGACAGTACTCCATAACTAAACATGACAAATTATCTGATGTGAATTGGGCATACAGTGTGGGGAGAAAAGGATGGTCTAACATTCTCAATATTTCTCTTTCTGTTTGAGCTCTTGGCATCTTCTTCCTTCTCACCAAAAATTCATTGTCCATAACCTTTATCGCAAATAGGCAGTTTGAACTAATCAGCTCAGCAAGATAAACAGTCCCAATATCTCCACAACCAAGCTTCTTTAAGATGTTGAAGTGCCTCAAACTTAAGACTTTATCTTGCATCTTAACATGACGAATAGCTTGCCATCTAACATCCTTCGACATGTGGGGTCTATTGCAATAACTAGGCCTACTTGCATTGCTCTCATCACTGTTGCTTGTACTAGTGCTATACTCCCCAAGACTACTTTTTGAGCTTTGGGAAAATTCTCCTTTTTCTCTTGATTTTGTACTCTTCTTTGGTTTCCCAATAGATCGGCTTTCATTGCAATTGTCTGCAACAAAATCTGGTTTACTAGCACCAACTTCTATCTTGCCTGAGCCAAGTTCAGCACTCAAATTGGTAGAGAACGAAGCCAAGAAATCTTTGTTTGAATCTTCAGTCACATTCCTTAAAGCACATTGACATTTCTGGCAAATCAACGGACCTGTGGTAGGCGGGAAGCTGCTTTTAGCTTCACTAGAAATATAGGCAGAAGAAGCTGTGCCCTGCTTTATTTTCTTCTTGACAGAATTCTTGTTCCTCACAACTGGTTTTGCTAAACGTGCAGTATTTCTTGTCAACTTGCTTACTCTATTTCCATTGATTGAAGAAGAAGGAAGAGAGTATAATTTGCCTTTCCGAACTGATCTAGGTACTGATGCTTTTCTTGTCACCTTCCTTGAAGTGGCAACACATAAATCTTCTCCTGGCATACTGTCAACAGAATCAGAACAAGTTAGGGTATGTGCAGGCGCACATTTCTCTTCCTGCACCATTTCTGTTTTCAATGCTCGGGTGTCAACTTTTGTTGATACAGTAGTATTAATATCGTTTTGCACTGATGTGATACCACTACCAACTTTTGTTAAAGGAACAGCAAATCTGGGAGAAGAATGCGCACTGTGGGAAGGTGACTTTATTGCACAACTTTCACCTTTTCTTGTTGCAGAACCAACCTCGTGTTGAATCAATGTGGGCCTAATACCACTTTGCAGTTTTGGGACAGTAAATCTAGGATAAGACAAAGAACTTTGTTCTGGCGACTTTAATGCTTGGGTTCCATTTTTTATGGATGCAGGAACAATCTCAACGTCCATTGGTGCAGTCCCAGAGCCATTTTGTGTTGTTGGGGCAACAAATCGAGGGGAAGAATTAGCACTTTGATGTGGAGATTTCAATACTCGAGACAGAGAAGAAGAATGAGCACTTTGGTTTGATGACTTTATCTTAGGCACCCGAAGTTGACAGGGCATCTTCTCAGAAGAACTTGATTTGCTTTCTTCTGGTACCAAAGATATCTCAACAACAGTATCTTTGCCTGGATGTGTAGAGAGCCCAGAGTTACTAGTTTCAACTACAACTGAATTGTACAAACTCTTTATCCTTCCAGCTTCAGAGGGACGTGGAGAACCAGTTGACTTTGATAACCGTTTCATAGCAGCCATTTCTGAAGCTTTAGAAATGCACAGCTCCCTTAAGGCCTGCTTCAGAGACACTGCCTCAGAATTCCCGATTCTTGGTGACTGAGGCACACCTACTGTTATCGGCCTTTTCATGATATTTTTCCTTAAAGGGCTTGAGCTTGGGCCTGATTCATTTGAAGGACCAAGACCCTTGGATGAGTTTTTAAGACTGATAGCTTCGAAAAGTTGATTGATATCATCTTCTAGAGAATCCCTGCATCCCAGTTTCAGCATAGGTATCTCCCTACCATTCCCACCCACAGTTAATCCAGAATGAGATTGATGAGTTCTTTTAGAATGCTTTCCTGAATTCAGCTCTTCCCTTGCTTCAACAATTTCACAAGTGCGAGAATATGATTCCATTAATACAGCTACTGACAATCCACCAAATATTTCCCACAGCAGTTCAATGAGAAGGTCTTATATACCCCTCCAAGTTTATTTTAATTCATTTATTTGAAAACCTTCAAAGATCTTAAAAAAGGGCCTGTTAATTCTAGATCTTTCTTTGATATAGATATCTTAAACTACAAATAGTCTGCGAGCTCCTTTCACTCGCTGTAAAATCCCACATCCAAGCCCTGACATTCAACAAAATTTAAAATAACATAAGCCAACCAAAACACGGAGGTATAAATATGATCCTACAATTTCCAGTGCTAAAGTCTTTGTTTTTTTTTTCTTATATCCTATTTTTGATCACTTGGAAAGCCAAATTTCCAATACATATCTCATAAAAGGAAAAATTTAAGTTCAATTTGTCAAGCAGAGAAATTTAATACTGTTAAACTGGTGCATCCATTTTTACACTTGCTCAGTTTTCCCCGAACTTGTACATTCAAATCACTCCCCATATGGCAGCACATCAAAGTAATACAACAAAGAGTAATATTTGATTAAAAAATAGTATTAAAAAGAAAAAGACTTACATTTTACGAAAAAGAAAAACAAGCTAAAATCAATTACAGGGTATAATTATCTCTTTAATTTCCTCACGTAAATCAAAATCCACACGGCTCTGATTACTGCATTCATTTATTTTCCAGGAAAAAAAATAAAGATTCTCAAAAGTATTTAGAATAACCAAAAATAGTTGAACCAAACAGAACCTTGGGTGTAACTGATTAACACATGTACCTAAAAGAAAACATAAGATCGGAATCCAAAGAAATGAAAACGCAAACTAAGGAAACATAAAACGACAAGAAACACATAAAAGTATAATAAGCTAAGCAAAGAGATCAAGTGAAGTGTGAGGAGTACCAGAAGGAAGAAGATGAAGAGCTGGGGAGGTACATTGATATGAGGACTCTGGTAGCTCAAAAATTCAATCAGATTTGGTATTGAAAAAACCCTAAAAAGATATTAGGCCAAAAATGGTGAGAGAGCAAATACAAAGCACTGGTGCGGGGGTGGTTTCTGTTTTGTAACACTGAGGGTCTGATTATTTTGTAGGACAGGGACCCACCATAGATGTTTGTGGGTCTCATGTAAGAGAGAGAGAGAAAGAAAAAGAGAGAAGCGGATCGATGTAGACGTGTATAGACAAAAATAAACAAAACAACGGCAATAATATATATATATATATATGTGTGTGTGTGTGTGTGAATAGTAATTTTCTGAATTTATTTTTCTTGAAGAAGTAATTTTTTTATTTTATTCAATGCACGTTTTTTTGTATCTATTTAGATAAATTTATTTATATCAAATTTAATAAATTTATTGAATAGCGTTTTTATAATATTTCAGTTAATTCAAATTTAAAAAATGAGAGAAAAATTAATTTTTTAGAATAAACTTTTATTACTTAAATTATTTCTTAATAAAATTGAAAAATAAAGAGATTGAGAGATATACATTTTGTTTTTTTAATGAGACAATAATAAAAATGTTATAATTAAATGTAATTTTTTTAAAAGAAGTAATATTATTTTACTTATAAATAAAAAAAATATCTTGATTCATAAGTATATAGCATAAAAAAGTTGATTAATAAGTATACAATATATAAAATAAAATATTAAAAAGTATATAAATATTAAAACAATAAAAAATTTCTTCAATATTATCATAACGAATTGTAAAATTAATTAAATAATAAAGAAATAAAAAACCTGTGCTATGGATGATTGAGAGGCTTCAATTTATTTTAGAAAAAAAAATAAAATAATACTTTAGATTTCTAGATGAATGTGAATGCTAACTTAGTTGTTATATTTTGATGCGTCCACTTTTTGAAACCTTTCATGATTTCGTTGAAAGAAAAAATTATTTTTGAAAAAATCCACGCTAATTAGTAAAAGGACATTATTTTGTCAAGGTGTTTTTGTCCTCTTAAATTTAAGCAAAATTAAAATACCCTCATATATTCGTGTAAAATTGCACAATTTATCCTAATTTACTTCTGTATATAATATCATTAAGTTTTTTTTTTTTAATTAAAATGATATCAATGGGACGAGACCGTTTTGAAGGTATTCAAAAAATAAAATTTAAGAAGAGAGCTTCTTTTTCTTAAGCCCCCGCCTTCACTTTTTTTTTTTTTTTTTTTTTATCATCAGCCAGCAACATTGCAACTACTTTCTCTCCATGGATCTTCTCGTTGATTTTAAGCAATGTTTTGAAAATCCAACAAATCGATTGGTCAAAGTAATAAAATTTAAAAATCAAATTGATGGTCGGTTTGATTCAGTTTTCATGATCATTTTTATATTTTAAAGTATTTTAAATATATTTATATGTATTTTTTATATTTTTGCTTTTTAAAATTATTTTAATAATAATTTTTAAATTTTATTTATTATTAGAGTGATTAAACTGGATTAGTCGGATCGATTGGACTTGTTGACCTGCGAATCAGTCTGCTGACCGATTCATTGACTGATCCGATTTTAAAAATGTTGATTTTGAGAAAAGTTTCAATACATGCCAACTTCTTTAATTCTATCACTATATATATAATACATATTTTTTAAAGGATTAACATCATTTTATGGTATATTTTAATTAATAGTAGCTCAATTAGTTTTATCATTTCAAAAGTGTAGAAAAATACAATTTTAGCATTAGATTTTCCTTGTTGTTCATTATTGTGTATTTTGAGTTGGTTCATTAAGTTTATAAATAAAAAAAGATTATGACATATATCAGAATATTGACTTGTAGAAAAAAGGAATTTTTCTTTATTTTTTAATAATATGATTTATTCCTTTCTTGTTAATGTCATAATCCTAATGGGAACTTGTAGTGATGGACAATTGATTATATTTAACCAACTACTAATATAAATATAAACAAGTTTAATCAAAGTGATGGATTAAATCATCTGTCAAGCATAATGCTTGACATTATGGTCATCATATTATCTGTGACCCACAGGTCCTTGTGGACTATTAAAGCTTTTGGCCTTTTTCATTTTCAGGTGAGGGAGAAAATTAAAATTAGCTCTCCAACACATTAAACAGGTGAACTTGGAGTCATGTAAAACAGAGAATTGATAAAATTAAATAATAAATTATTAATTGAAATTAGTTTTGAGTCATTTTTATTTTTAAATATTATGTATATTTTTCTATTTTTTATATATTAAACTTATTATAATAATATTATCTTATTTTTTATTTTTAAATATTTTTAAACTAAATCAATAGATCAATAGAATAAAAAATCAATTAATTTACTAATTTATTGAGGCTCTGATTGGAAAAATTGGTTACTAATTTAGTAACTACCTGATAATCTAGCTACTAACTGATAATTTTGTTATAATTAATAATTTAATGGCTAAAAATGATATTAATTGTCATTTAAATAAAAAAATCAAGATAAAACGGGAAAAATTATAATTTAATAACTTATTTAATTGAACGCTAATGTTACTATTTTTTAAAAAAATTGCAATCTTTTTTTTCAAATAATATAATTTATCAAACAAAAATTATTGATTAAATTAACTCATATTAATAATCAAACTAGATTATAATCTAATTTTGTCGTACTAAAAAAAATTTAACTATCAAAATCTAAAAAATTAGTGTAAAGTATGAAGTATTTTGTGTGTGTATATATAGACATATAATTTTCATTTACCAATTCATGATATATTTGATCCATTAGACTGACTCTTGTCAATCAAAATTAAGATGATAATAATGGAAATCCTAGAGGATTTATTAAAGGGTACCAAATAAAATTAAAGCGATATTGGATTCTCTATATTACACACTCTCAGCTGTTTTAATGTCTATACTATATGGTTTACCATTCCATAATTGCGTCAAGAAATTTATAATGGTCACTGTCCATATCAAATAATAAATAAGAAAAAGAAAAAAAAGAAACAAACAAACTTGTCAGTGCATTGAATACCATGAGGTGTACTGCATCAGTTGCGAACACATAATCTGACCATGTTCTGTTTGTTTATGGCATACTGTACAAAATGAACAAAATATGACAAATATCTAAAATGCAGTGCAAGAAAGCAAACTCTATAATTCAAAATTCAAATTCATCCTTATAAAAAAAAAATAAAAAACTGTTCTTCTATCTCCATTACTTTAATTTGATTGCGAATGAAATTCAATTCGAAATTTTTTAATTTATATATGATTTTAGTACTATTAAATCAATAATTTATTAGGATGCATTTATTTTACAAAAAAATATTTTATATATTTTCCTTTGTTTGATATATTTAGAAAAATTGAGCAGTAAAAAAATATTTTATTTATCAAAATAAAAACTAAAAAATTAGTTATTTATATTTTAACAAATTCATTTAATTAATAATAAATTATATAAACACATATATTTATTATTATTATTAGTCATCATTAACTATCAACATTGTCAATTGACAGTGGTCATCAATGATTGACAAAACCCATATTTTATTTTTAATGTATTTTTTATATTAAATAATAAATAACATAAATATAAAATATTTATGATTTAAATTTTATTATAATCTTATAAATTAAAAGAAAATTAATATTTTTGTAATACATTTCAAACATTAAAAAATATGTTGCTTGAAAAATAACTTTTTTTCAAATAAATTTTATCTATGAAACAAATAGAGCTTAATAATAAGTATTTTATTATTGATATAATACTTTTTTTTTTATATAATAATTGGCATAACACCAATCTCATTAATGTTAGTCGCTTCAGAAAAGGAGTCATACCCAAAAGAACCTTGAGATGTAAGGGACACATATAGTAAGTAGATGATGGACTTCATTGGAAGGTGACAAAGAAATTAAGGTAGTCTATCAATTGCATGTTTTGAAATCTTGAGGCAATAGAGCAAGTCAATGATTTTGGTTGGAAGTTGGAAGGAATGCAGTAGATGTGCCTTGGAACTTTAACAAAGAATCACCCATCTACACAAGAGAATGAGTAAATGTACAGTTCACCTCCACAAGGGAACACTGTAAAACCAAAGGCTCACTATGCTTTTGAATGTTTACATGATAATTTACACAATACAATTAATTATTCTTTTAGTATTGAGGATGGGATTGTGAGATTTCAACCTTTATATATCAATTATTAACTTAATGTTAAATGTTGATAATAAGTTAGATATTCAAACTATGTATAACAGTTCTTTTTTAAATTATTTTTATGTATTGTCTATATTTATATACATTTATATAATTAATATCACATTGAGATTATTACAAACATATGGTAAATGACATTGATATGATAAATGAAATTTGGTAATGTAACTAAACAAATTGAAATTAAGAGTGTTTATTTTACATTTCGAAGAATAATTTAATTTTAATTTTAAAAATTTTTATGTGAAGTGTTTGATTATTAAATGGAAAAATAGTTGGTTATTATTAAGAGTTTACAAAAAATTTATGTAAAGTGTTTAATATAAAATTATTTTTAAAATTTATCTAGTAATTATATATTTTTCATGATATCTTGAGTTTCCATATTTTATATTTATTTGTCTATAATCTTCCCATTTAATACTTATCTCAATAAATTTATATTATTTTTTAAAAATAACAAATTAGAGTAATATTTTCACAAGAGAAAATATAATTGAAAAGCTTAACTTAGAAATATATATTTTATTTTATTTCATTTTTTAATAATTAACATTTAATATTTAAAAATAATTTTACGTAACTAAATTATTTAAATTTATGAAATTTTATAAATATTTAAAACTGCATGAAAATAATTATATATATATATGATTTATAATTAACATTAGTTATATTTTATAATTTGTGTAATTTAATAAAATTATTAAATACCTTCGATGGTCATTGAGATGTTAATAACAAGCAAAGACGGTTTTTAAATTTTTATCAAATTATTTGAATTATCAACAAATTTTAATTTTATTAACATATATGCCATTAATTATATAAGTTCAATATCTTTTTCTTTTTTACTTTCTCTTTTTCTTACTTCAAAAAATAATACAGAAAATTATTGCTTTTGTTTGATAGAAGCATCTGTTCACCTTTTGTCTCGCAGCTCCAGTTTCACATATTAGGTTTTTCCCATCGTCTCCAGTATAAAGCTGGTTAGGTACTCAGGAGACAAATATTCAAAGGGAATTCTTCCGAAACTTTGCCTTATATTTTGCTTTTTTCTTTTTTCCTTTTTGGCAAAAAGATAGTTATATACATCATAAATAATATATATTATCCGAATAAAGTTCAAAATACATTAATAAAATAAAATAATCAAACATATTATACATTAACAATTCAACATTATAATACCCTGATAATATATTATTCTTCATATACTAATTTGAGCTATTTAGATAATTTCTCAAAGAGATTTCTATCTTTCTACAACTCTCCATTGACATTACTTTATTAATAATTTGGAGACTTTTGTAATAATATGTAATAACTGTATACTGAATAAAAAATAGAAAAGATTAGACTTAAGAAATCAATATTTTTAAAATTTAATTGACCAGTGAATTATTGATCAATTTAATTTAATTAATTAATAATAAATAAAATTTAAAAATAATTTTAAATTTAAAAATATATAAATAAATTTATAATAATTAAAAGTAAAAAATAATATTAAAAATTGATTTGAGTAGAATTAAATCAACCATTAAAATAATTCCCAATTTTGCTGATATGACCAACTGATCCTAACCAGCAACGCTGAGAGCGAACGTGTTGGACGTGTAACGTGCGGTAGTACAGGAAAATGGCTTTCCTCGTTCTTGAACCTGTCACCACCTTTCATTTATTTGTTATTTTAATAAAAAGGCAATCGTGACACATTAGTATTTTGATGCTTTATCTGTGTATGTATCATAAAATTTATAATTCAGACTACTCACATTTTCAGCAAAAAAAAAATTTAAATAAAACATTTTCGACCAAAAAAAATTTAAATAAAACATTATATATATATACACATTACGATGGGTATGTGCAGATAATGCTAATATCTGCCTTTGTAAATGATGCTCGTAAATTAGCGAATAATGAGTTCTAAATTGATATTCAATTCTGATTAATTACAGATCTCCTTCATTTTTCTTGGTTTACATCATTTGATGTTTCTATACCTTTTTTAGTATGAGATCAACTCAAATTTGAACTGGATATGATCACAATGACAACAAAACTCTCTCTATCGAGTTTTAACGCAGTTGCGTACTTAAAAACTCAAACTTGAAATACCTGATTAAACTAAAACAATTTTGTGTTAGTTGATTCACGCATTTAGTCGTATAAATCTCCCTCTTTAATACTGAAAGAAATTGACATTCAATATATTTTCACCACGATGATCCTATAGGACATTTATGTGCTAGGCTAGGTGAGAAATAATAAAAGAAAAGTGGGAGAAAATAGGACATTTAATTTAAAAATTTTTAAATTTAGAATCTTCATAAATTTTATAAATTCATAAAATTCCACTTATTTGGTATTTATGATAAATCCATATATGTTAAAATATTTGTATAATAAAATTTTAATTATAAAATCTATTATTCATTAAAATGATGAAATTTATAAAATTTTAGATTCTTTAATTTGATGAATTATGTGATAAATTAAAAATAATAAATTTTGATTGACTTTTTCTCAATCAAATAATTAAGTTTCAATGAATTTTTAGAGATTTCAAAAACTCTCGTTTAAATTTCCCAATCAAACGTTATCCATAATATCATGCATCTTGATTCATAACTTCTATCGTGCATAACAACTTTTTGTTTGAACATGTGAAAATGTTGGTTGTTTGCTTACCTTTTGTTTGGAATGAAGCAAAATAAGGGAGGAAGGAAAATAAAAATGAAAAATAAGAATGATTGTAATTTTTTATTGTTTGGAAATGGAAGGAAAATAAGAGAAGAAGGAAAATAATTTTTATTTTTTTTCTTTATTTTTCCTTTAAAATAGAGAGAAAATATGATGATTAAAAAGAATTATGATAAATTTATATTTCAGTCTTTGATATTTTTATATTGAAGAGGGAAAATAAATTTATTTCCTCATTTTATCCAAACATGAAGAGAAAATAAATGAATAAAAATAAATTTTTATTTTTTCTCATTTATTTTTTATCCAAACATGAGAAGAGAAAATAAATAAATAAATAAAATTTATTTTTCTTTTTTATTTTTTTCGTTCCTAAATATTTTTTCAAACATAAAGTTAGAGTTCAAATCGAAGAAAGAACTTATCGTACATTAGGTGCACTTATTTAATTAATAGAATAAAATATTTATATTAAATGAATATATGAGTGTTTTTATACTTATAAAAAATATTATAATAGTTTTATTAAATAATTATTTTAAATATCAAATATATTGTTAAATAGACATATAAGAGCGGGAAATAGTAGCACAAACCGTATTCACTCATAGTGTATGAACAGTGCCGTCAATCATCATACACTAGGACGGGCTTTGGCCCACCTTTCTTCTTTTCCTCGAAATAGTCATTCAAATGATTCATCTCCATTATTTTTTAAAATTCTATTTGACTACCTTCAATTTTTTATTCTTAGAATTCTGCCCTTATTTAATTAGATATGTGAACTTATTTGTAATTTTTTTAAAAAAAAAAAAAAGAAAAAGCTTTTCTTGGATTTTAACTTAAGGTAAAAGATAGTCGTTGGGTACAAATAAAATATTAATAACATCTATGACCTAAAATTTAAAAGACAACTCAAGATTGGGACATGAATAATATTTTAAAGTTGAAATATTATGGATCGGGAGAGGAGAGAGGTATCATTTTCAGAGGACATGTTACAGTATGGTCACCACAAGAAAGGGATAGTTGCTCTTTGTCGTTACGCTCAAAGCCAAGGTACAAATATTGTGATACATGCCTTCTCCTATATTGAAATTAAATACACGAATTAATGCCACACATATTAAAAAAAGGAAATATATAAATGTGTAAATACATGTACATATAATTTACAGATTATATATTTTTTTAATAAAATAATGTTTTAGATTTAAATTCTTTCTCTTTAAGCCAAAAAAAACAAGAAAACATATAAAGTATTATCATGCTAATTCAATACTTTTAAGTTAACCACGTGGATATTATATATTTTTAATTAAAGAAAAAATAATTTCACATTATTTAATATAGATTATCATTGTGTTTGGTATAATAAATGAATTTAATAATTTTGTAAATTCATATTGTGTGTGTTTGGTATAAATTAAAATTCATTTGAAATTCTATTTTATTAACTTTTTAGAATTGGTTATGATTAAATCAAATTCTATCATATTTCATAAAATTTATAAATAAATTCTAAAGTTGTAAAGTTTTTATCATTACGATAAAAATACTATTTAGCTAAAATATTTTTCACTTTTTTTTTCTCTCTACTCTCTCTCTCTCTTTTTTTTTTTTTTTTATGTAGTTCATTTGAAATGAATTCTATTTTTAATTTATAGTCTATTAAATATAGAAATTTATTTTGAAAATGAATCTAAAAGAAAATAATTGACAAATAAAATAAATTATGTGTTAAAATAAAATCAAATACAAACTAAAACACAAAATACATTTGGTTTGTCTTTTTTAATATTGAAAAGCGATTGAGTAAAGTAGGCATGCGCTGATGTCGGCAGCATGATAAGGTTCACATGCTAAGTTAAAGTTGTGGGCATTCCTTCTTTCTTTCTGTTCTTTAGCGAATGAAAAATAATTTAGATTTGCAATAATATCCTTAGGAATATCACACTTACAAACTTCAAAGGCAAACTCATTCATCTCTAGAAATTTTGAATTACAAGTAAACTGTAACCAACCTTTTAAGTGGAAGTTCCGCCTTAATAATGATAGATACAACCATTGAGTACCAAACTGTACTGAGGTAAGAATATAAAACAACTTCTCAACCTTAATGAAGATAACCAAAGTGTAATTCCTTTGTTTGGTAGAGGTGCTGAGGTACATAAAACCAAATACAACTACACTCCCAGTTTCGGTTTTAGTGAACGGGCCGAGATTTCCAGTTGGACTTGGCCAATGTCGTTTTACAATGATTGATTTTTAGGCATCAATTGGGCCTCGCTAGCTAGATTTTCATAGAAAGATGTTCTGACAATATTGAATTTTGATATTTGATTTATAAGGAGAATGTTTCATTTTTATAAAGTAAATTCCTAAATTCTTAAATTTATGAATTTTACTCTTTTTTTTTTATTATTATAGAAAACCTTAAAAATATAATTAAATAAATATACTTTTAATTAGTATAGTATGTAGATATATAATCTCATACATACTTTTATTTACTAAATTAGAATTTACATAACTTTTTTGAATAAAATACTACCCAAAACATAACCTAAGCTTCACAAAAAGAAGAAATTATTGGCTGCGACAAGACTTGAACAATAATTATAACATTGCGCGATATCGGCTCGCAATATCTGCCTTCCTAGCACCCAGTTTCTAATAGCATAAAAATTAATCCTAATATTTGTCTCAAATATATGGAAGAAAATTGAACTTGTAACTCTAAAAATATGCTTAAGCCGCGAGTTATAGCTATGAAGATCCTTGGTAACCAACTCCTATATTGATGTTTGCTGGTTTATATCCTATCAAACATTCAAATATGAAATCACCAAAATGAATAGATTGAGATTAAAAGAATAAACCAAGAGCAGAGAAGAAAAATTACCAGTTGTGATCGGGACTGAACAGCAAGTTTTCGAAGAACTGACCCTCCACAAGTGCGTGTATCAGAGGCAGTTAACACAACAACAACAAACTTTATGCAACCTCAACACTACAAATTTAAAATAGAAACAAATGAAATTTGGCCCTCACATCAGGTTTCAGAAGCAAAATAATCTACATATAAACCACATCAATCTCTTGCTCTGCCTACAAAAATAGAATAGATCAATAATAATTCCAATAATTCTACTCAAGTAAACCCTTGTGACAATTAAACACAACAGTCAACTACTTTTGTCTCCACAACATATTTCCTTCTTCTTCTTCTTCTTCAACTGAAAAAAAAAAAAAAAAAAAACAATTACGATGATACATAAACTCACCATGTTCATTTATTTTGTTTAGAATCCTCTTAGCATCTTCTAAGCATTTCTCTTTAGCATGAGAATTAATAAGCATGGAATAGTCACAAATATTTGTTTGGAAAGGTTTTTCGCTCAACACAAGTTCAGGCCACTTACAAACCAAATTAAGCAACAGCAACTACATCAATGAAGTGTATTTGGAGTGAGTGGTTTTGCTACTTAATGTCACATCATATGACATAATTTGACAGTGTCACAAATGAAACAGTCAAGTCCACATGCAAAAACAAATAATTATTCTTTCAAAACCAAAAAGGGGAAAGAAGACCCACACCCGGATAAACATGCACACACATAGCTATATGCACCCAGTCCAAAGTACACCTAACCTAAAGGAAATAAATGCATTTGGTAATAGCAGAGATGGCACCCATAAGATTGTAAGACAGTTTTGAACCATCTTTCCAACAAAACCAGAAACATAAATCAACAGATGCACAGCCTCATATCCTCATAGCACTATTTTTAGCAGAACAACAACCTCCCATACCAGTAACCTCAGCATGAATAGTTCTTAATTAGCCAACTGGAAATTTTAAAAGTAGTTAATAAATATGAAATACTGAAATCATGAAAAATGATTTGAAAAATTGTCGTGCAATGCTAATGCCCTTAGAAGTACTAAACAACATTATATATTCCCCATAATGCCACCGTATTACGGATAAAACGCTTAACTGACAAATGATTTCATTAATATCAAGCTATCATGTTCAGTAAAATCATTTAAAAAAAAGTTATATATCCAAAAATGATAAGAGAAAAAAATGAACTGATGTGGTACCTTTAAGTATAAATGAGTATTATGTTCTTTCAACTTGTCAATAAATTGATCCAATCAATTCTGCTTGGTTGTCAGACATCTAACAATTCACATATGTAGTATACAATGAAATGTCTATTAAAATAAAATGATAAAATAATTAAAATAATAATTTTTAGTATATATAATTTTTAAGTATTTGCAGAATTCCACGGATAAAATACTAATTTTTCACTAAGGGAAGGAAAGGAAAAGTTTACGGTCTGAAGGAAAATCAAGTTGTCAATGATAACCGTAGCTATTATTGAGTCCAAGATTACCGCTGGCCCTGTTAACAGAGTCCAATTAATTAGCTTCCGTTATATTTTATGTTGTTTGGGTTCTGTTCTGCTTTTATGTTATTAAAAAAAAGGCAATAACATTACAATCAAAGACTAATGGATGCAATTATTATTACAGGAAACAAAAAAGCATAAATAACAAAATTTACTTAAAGCAGGAAAAAAGATTTGAAAGAAAAAGAGTAAGTTAAGTACCTATGGATGCTGGCTTGTTCACCAGTAAAATCAAAGATAGCTTGCCACAAAGTATGCTTCCTTAGCACTTCTGTTTTTTATTAGTAAAACAGATGAATCAGGATCATTTAGCTCTCATTGCTGTCTTCCAACAGTGACATTTAAGTCATCAAATCCTTTTGAACCACCAAGCAACAGTAATAGTTCAAAAGGCTCTAAGATGACATGCTGCAAAGATATCAAAATAACAAGTCATTAACATAGAAAAACGGAATAATAAAGGCCCTTATAATAATACGGAAAGAAGGATTTGTACTTTCTCAAAAAGCAGATTATTACTCAACATTCAAAAACCATACTACTGATTCCATTTAATTCATTTGGACTTCACATACAGTTCAGTGTAAACAGCAATATGCCAACAACTTGAAGAAGAAAGAACCACCATATTAGAACACTTTAGGCTTCTTGGTCGATTATGAAGTTTGTAACAATTACCTACTTTGCATAGTTAATTAACTGAGTTAACACTTTTGACTTCAGGGAGAATACATTGAAGGGAAAATATGCACCATAGAAGTAGTAACAGAAACAGGGGAAAGGTTATTTCAAAACTAGATGATAGTTAGGCCTAATGAGCACACATTCATAATTTCAATTTTCACTTAACACAACCAACAATGAGATAAACCAAGAAACTCAAACTTAGTTCCCTTAAAAATCAAAACTATGTAGCCGAAGCTAAAGAGGCTATTCTGTTCCAACAAAATTAGAAGCCACGCGGTTGGGAGTGCGAGCATTGATATGTGCTTATCACCGCCACCGCACAGGTTAGGGAAGAGAGAGAGAGAGAGAGAGAGAGTTTGTGGGGATTTATAAGTGGGAAGAGTTGAAGAACAAAACCGAAAAATCAAAGAAGAGAAGATAAGTGACATGAAACATTACCAGAAGTAGAAGCACAACAGCAAAACCAACAATAACAGTGAAATTTTTTTAGCCTCAAATAATTAATCCACCTCAAACGACAGCTCTTGCCACGTTTTTTGAAGCCTAAACCAAATTTATTCCCAAGAAAGAAAATTATACCCATCAACAATGCAATAAGATTAACAAAAAGATAATCAAAAGATAAAAAGATATGAGTTAGAAAAGTAAGTAACCAGCTTTTTCTAGAACTTCACTCCAACTTCCATATCCATGAGTAGTGAAATATCTAATGAGCTTTTCATCTTCCTCAGGTGACCGAAGTCCTGACTTAACCTTTTTTTGGTTGCAGCAAGCTGGGTGACTCAAAGGCATGCTAATGAACGGAATCGTTCCATAGCTCAATCGACTCATGCGGACAAATCAATAAATTGAATTGAATTGAATCAAACTCACTTGTTTGGTTGTAGAGAAGAAATGAAATAAAAATGAAGAGAAATCTGATGAGGAAGATGGGAGGCGGTAGGCACCAAAGGAAGAATAGGATGCAAAAAGCTAGGGCAACTGACAATAAAGTGGAACGTGCAACTCCCTTCTGAAATCAATTAAGCGGCGTCATTTTGCGTTGTGGTAGGATGGAGAGCGCGAGAAGAGAGGCCATTTGAACGTGAGTCTTCCAACCCCAAGAACGGCGTCGTTTTTCTGTAGAATTTGGAGGGACAGAGGATAAAAGACGAAATCACCCCGCGCAACCAATTTCAATCACTGTTTATAAGCGCAACAACTATATATATATATACACACTATTGATTATTTAGTACGTTATTTTTTAACTATTGATTATTTGGTACGTTATTTTTTAAGTACTTTTTGTTTAAGAGGATAATTATTTAGCTCCACTGCAAAATTTTTTGCTTTAGGGGATGATTTAAATTATTCCCACTTTGTGTCGATGCAGCTTTCATCCTTAAAACTATAAGGGACATTTTTAAAATGTCGTCTCGTAAATGAGACAAGTTACAACTCTAATTTTTAAAATGAATGTTGTCCTTTACTTTTGAAGGTTTCATTTGTCCTACAACTTTTAAAAACATCAATCATCCCGACCTTTACGAACATCAGTCGTTCTCTTACTTTTAGGAACATTAGTTGTCCTTTAAGACTTAAAAACATTAGTCATCCCA